>QNQO01002374.1:0-123238 GCA_003290165.1 Berberis thunbergii
TCTCTCGCGAGCTCGGTCTCTCTCTGTCAACTGAGAGAGAGAAATAACATATGAAAAATTGTGGAGTGATGTAGGAAGACAGTTTTACTTGCATGAAATTGCGTGAGGGATTTTATAGGGGGAAGGGAGAAGGGGCCTCTTGAATATTGTATTGTCAATTGTCCATGTGGGAGTAGCAGTGAACGTGGGGTTGAATGGGTACTCGGTATGCACGACGGTGAGCAACATTTTTCTTTGTATTAGGTAGATGATTAACATATGGATGATTCGTACAACCAAGTAGTGTGATTTATCAAAATATGTCAACATCACGAAATATTTATTATTTTATATATAAATGATTCTTATGTAATATTTATGGGATATGAATCCGTGAGCTGTGTGAGACTTTTTATATAGTGTTTAAAAATTTTAAATATATTGTTTTTTATGTGATATTTAAGAGTTTAAAATATAAAAACTTATATTGTTAAATTCAAAATTATAATCAAATTTTTTATGTTTTTTTTACAAAAAGAAATATTTCTTAAAGAAATTAACTCGAGAAACGAAATCACAATCCTCGGGTGCAATTGGAACTCTTAGTGGTCCATCCCACACCCAATTTGAGATTTAAAAGAGTAAAATTCTTACTATCAAAGTAGCATGTGTGAATATGAAAACATGTTTTGTTTTTTTTTTGGGTAAAGCATTATGCATAGAATATTAGGTATAATAATACAATCTTTGACTAGCTCGAGCTGCTAACTGGTGAGCCTTTTTATTAAGGTTTCTACTAATATATTTACAATGCTAATTAGAGTGCAAAAAGAAAATGCGCCTAATATTCCAAAAAAAAGTGGACGCCAAACCCAATCCAAATCAAAAGCTGAGCTAGAGTCCTCTGAATGAAACACCCCCAGAAAATTGGCAGAATCACAAAAGATAAGACCAATCCGCCATCGTTGGGCCTAGATCAACAGAAGGGTCGCCTCGCCTAATAGAACTCAGTTATGGTGTTGTTCAAGACCTTGTTAGGAATCGTACCAGAAAAAGTAGCCATGATATTTCCATTCAGATCCGTTGTAATGACACTCACCGCTCCCTATTTAATGTGATAAAAAAAATAAACAAGCATCAAAGTTAACAATAACATAATCAGAATCAATTAGAATGGCGGGCTCAGAAAGGGAGAGAGACGATGGTTACGAGAATGTGTGTTGGCAACTCAATTTGAACTAGCTATAAAGGTGCAAAGATGGGACCTAAAAGGTCACTGATTGAAGACAGGAGGCTTGATTGGAGTGAGAATCCCCTTTGGTTGTACCGAGATAAGAGGTATCGAGTATAGAGTGAGCTCAGTACCATCCGAAACTGGACAGAGCCGAAGAGAGGACTAGTGAGACCAAATTGTTGTTAAGTAATGATAAGAAAGCGTTTGAATGAAATTTGGCCTTGTTTGAAACCATGTAATTACGGAGGCGCCAGATAGATAAGAAGATAGCCACAAACTAGGAGAAAATTTCTCCATTGCCAGGTTTGCTCCTTAGCCGATTTCTAGAGGAATTGGAAAAAACCTTTAATAGAAGGAGGAGTGAAGGGAAGGATTGTGCCAATTGATGGAAATAAATGACAGCAATCAGAGCTGACTAGTTACCAAAGCAAAGAAAGAACAAATGTAAAACATCCTCCGTGTGATTGTTACAAAACACACAATGGCTGGGACAGTGCACCCTAATTAAGTTAGACACCATAGAAGCAGATCTTGAGTGACTTTCCACATGGTTTGTATGATGACAACTCGTTTGCTTCTGGACCTCTAATGTTATTGAGAATGGAATATATAATACTACAAAGCTCCAAATTTGTCGTCTCCTATGACCCTGCAATGAATAGTTTTGTGGAATTGGATATTTGGGGTACATAACAACTTATAAAAGTGTATGGTCAATGGGTTACTGCAATCCCTCGTGACTCGGATTCAGAATTCAATCAAGAACATTTTTCGACCATCCAAAAACAGGCTACTTTGGAGTTGGCTACCCAAGCACAGGTGTCTCAGGTACTTTTGATGAAAGGATTAGTGAATAAAAACTATTAGGCAGCTGGTTTTATTCTTGTATTTCTTCGTAGTGGTTGTGGTAATAATGTTGGACTCTTATCCTAAAAACAAAAATTTTAATAAAAAACCTCTTTTTCACCGAGCTACTTAAAATGATGTTTCATTCCTAGCATCCTTGTCAAAGATTTGGCCTATGATCATGAGTTGATGCGAATGGACAAAAGAGGACAATTAGGACAGAGAACATGTCACTATTCTAATATTCTATGAATACTCCAACTTAGGGTTAAGGGTGACTTATTTTTATGTTTAACTTCGATTACATTATTAGATTAGAATATGACATATTATATATCATTATTTCATGATTGAAACCCTTTCAACTTGGATAATTGAGTGTTTGAAGAAATCAATGACATAGACATCAATTGATCAGGATATTGTCGAAGTCAAATAAATGTTAAACAACTTGCACATGGTTTTTCACCCTTGGAGCATCTCCAATGGTAACCACAACGTATGGATGCCAATTAGCCACATGTATGGCATTTTTCACAAATGGAAAGAATGTGACATTACTTTATGTTTAACTTCAATTACATGATTAGATTATAATAATATTATATTACTATTATTTTATGACGAGTAAGCCCTTTCAACTCGGATAATTGAGTGTTTGAAGAAACCAATGAACTACATAACTTTGAATAGGATAGGGTAGGCAACTTGGAAATGTTCTTGACCTTGGAACAGGATACAGTCAAATGTTTAGCAACTTAGAAATGTTCTTTCACCCTTGGAGCAGGATACAGTCAAATGTTAAGCAACTTTGAAATGTTCCTCACCCTTGGAGCACCGCCAATGGTAAATCACATATGTATCAAAACCAATTAGCAAAATGTATTGAATTTGTCCATTGTAATTGTATAAATTTAAGCTCCATAAATTGTCCATTAGGCCCTTTAATTGGTGATCTATGTACGGGTAGGTGGGATGAACTTGCTGCTGCACAAGGATTTCTTATGATGGTTCATCGTCATGACCATTTCTCTTTATGCCTACTGTTGGCCTTTCACCAAACTTTGATACAATCACTTTGATGTGCAAAGCTTGCTCAGCAGCAAATAATCACTATGAAACATATGGATTGAAGTCACAACTTGAGACCCAAAACAAACAATTGTTGCTGATAACATTGCCCACCTACGATGGTTCATCATAAAGCAACTACATAAACCGGTTTCAACTCCACATTCATCCATAACATAATGACTAGTTCTACCAGGATTGCAATCTATTGAGCCTAGAAAACTATTTTTGCATATGGTCGAACTACTCTTCTTCATATAAAGCAGCCAGGAATCCTCTGCACACTAACAGAGTTAATTTGCAGTCACACTGTATCTGTAAAATAACTTAAAACGGTTCATCACTGATCGCTGTCACCTTCCTTTTGCCAGTGTTCTGAAATTCAAGAAAAATGAATAGTGGATAGTCGAGATTAAATCTACACAACTGAAACACCGTCCAACAATAATAATTCTAGCTCAATAAGGGGTAATCTACTAAACAAATAACAGTTTTCTAATTATTCGCATAATTTTCTAATCATAATGATGAAAGTTACTGAGAAGTAAACGCTAATGGTGAAAATTACAGAACAGCTAATGACCCCTGCTAAAAATCTCATCCCAATTTGGCAGGTCTAACTTATGTTACTAAATTAATTCTCAGTGACACTTGAGTCATTCAAAAGTGTATTCAAGAGCCCATCCCTCTTATGGATTGTCATCACACTCTACCATCTCCGATTAAACTTATTAGCACTTGACTGATAATTCTTAACAAGTTAGTTATACAGGGCGCTAAACACCACAAGTGGAAATCAGGTCTCATGAACTGAAGCCAGTGGAAATTAGAGTCTTAGCAACTGGAAAAAAAAAAAAAAAAAATGAAGGTCACAGTCAAATTAGAAAGAAATAATTCAACAGAAAAAGATTTGGAAAATCTATGACATCAATAAGGATATGGTTACCCAATATCTATAACACATACTCGCAATCCAAATCTCTTAAGAAAATTAAGATATGAACAAATATTTTTAAAATCAGTTGTTATTGATATCAAAAATAGAATCTACTAAAATATTTTTTTAGTGTATGCCCATACACAAGTCAATCCAAGAGGCTCGTGTCCATGGAACATCTGAGTGTCTTATCATGTTAGACAAGATATGTTAGGCATAATAAATATCCGAGCGCCTTATCATGTTAGACAAGATATGTTACTACTGTCACGGAAGATCAAAGTCTGAGCTACTGAAGGCACCCTAACAATGAAAAATTCTAAGAGGGAGTTAACGAACTAACAGTTGCTACCTGCTAAAACTTGCAAAGAGATGTTCTGCTGATTTCAAAGATATTGGGAACATTATGACAAGCATCAATGAGATGGACACCCCTATAATTGATTTCCTCACATAATTAAGATGCTCAACCAAAGGTACTGGCTTCCTTGTTTTGCCTTCCCAAAAAGCGGACTTGACAATTGAGCGAATTCGGAAACTGGGATGCCCATCCCACATATAAGATAATGTGAGTTCATAACTCATCAATCATAAATGATGAATGCTAAGGGGAGTGAGACAACCAACTAGCTAAACAATCAATCTAATCCACACTGTTGGTCATGCATTCTGAATGCATGTTTATGCATTGAGATGCATTGCCTTCTAATTCACCATAACCTTTTTAGCAAACAACTAAACCCCCAATCCCATCTACATAAATCTTTGTTCTCTCAATAAAAATCATCTTTTGAGTTCACTCCTGTCCGATCTACTAAGATGTATGAAAGGCTGGCAATGAATGGGATCCAGATATTGGGGTTTTCCCAAATTTAAGCTTAGATCAAACCTCAATTCCCGCCAGCCCTATCATCGAGATTTGGACTGACGAACAAAAACAGAACTTCCCTTTCTCTCATAGATGATACGGAATATACTAGTTAAACTCAAACGTGCCATATTTCGGTCAATAACTAAACAAAATCAACACCTTGCATGTTATATCGCTCATCAGATGCATTTTATCAATCATTTAATTTGATAATCATACCTTTTTCTTCACCTTCTGCCTCTCAATCTTAGCAATCCCATGTGGCCGAGAGCAATCAACACCAATCAAAATCCTTAATAAACTAAACAAAAATAAGTAAATAACTAAAAAGTATCTATAAAATCACCAATGATTAATACTGCTACTGCATGTGATTCTTTCTATGAGAGATGGTTTGTCACTCACTGTCGACCACTTTATCTTGGGTTTGCCCACAAATTGCTTACCAAACAAATCAACAGAAGATGCAATGGACTTCAATAGATATAACTTAATCAAGCTAGAGTGGATTTCAACAGATCTAAATCAATCCACCACAGGCTAATTGAAATTTTTCTTCACATTTTAAGTTTTAAAGTATCAACCCCATTATAAAATGCGAGTTGAAAATATCAAAAAGTGGCCATCACTTTGTTTTTTTTGATAAAAGCAATTTATATGTTGTCAGGGGAAAGGTGAGACATGATGCCTTAACAATTGTATGTCCCTACAGAGCTCTAAGGCTGAGGCAAGGCGTTTTAAATAAATAAAAAAATACTAATAAACTTTTAAAAATAAAAAATAAAGCCTTGCCAGAACCCTGAAAACATCGAATGAATTATTGAATGACGATGGTGTTGACTGATTCCTCTTAAGATACAACATCACCCCATGGAAATAATACCCAGATTTAGCCGACAATACTTTTGAATTAAATTTTTTTTTATAAACTACAGCCTAAGTTAATCATGTTATTCAAATTATCTCATAAATTATAATGTATATAATATCAGTTCTCAAGAGTTGCACCGGTATTTTATAGTAGTAAATATCTTGTAAAATAGTAATATCTAAAAAGTCCACTTTTTATGAAACAACAAACATTTTGTTTTTGTAAAAATATTTAAAAGATAATAATTTGATGTAAAATGCTAGTGCCACAAAGTAAATAGTTCAATGAAGGGGTGTATTTGACAATAACATCACAGTCCTACGGCTTTTCAGTTCCTACCATAGAAGTTACATGCAACATGACAAAAGATTAGTAGAGATAAACAAATCCATTCAGTATTTATTCTCTTCATCTTGTTTACAAAACCAGAAACCCAATTTTTTCATCCTCCTCTCATTCCCTCATCAAAAAATGAAGAAACCTTGCATGTTTTCTTTCAGTTCATTCCTCAGCCATCTCCATATATTCTCCAACAACGAGCATCGGTTCAGATTATCCAACTCTCCATTATTGGTTATCCTGTAGGTTGTAACAAATAATAGGATGTTTAGTAGATCATCTCCTGTAAGCCCAAACAACACGTCAAAAATGTCTCGTTTGAAGTGGAATCTGCTGCTACATGACATTTTTCATGCAATTGTCCTTCTAAGTAGTGAGTAGAGTAGGTTAAATTTATCAACATGAATCTTTCGTTCCTCCTGCTTTAGTTTAATCAGGTGGGACAAAAGATTCATGCATAAAAATTAACTTACTCTCTCCACCACCAAAAAGGTAGATTACATACAAAAGGTCATATAGCAATTAATTCCACTGCAAGCGAGACATTCTTGATAGGTTATTTGAGATTACAGGAGACGATGTACTAAACATCATATTATTTATTGAAGGAAAATCAATAATGGCAAGTTGTTGGATAATTGGAACTGACGCTCTTAGTTAGAGATTATATGGAGATAGCTAAGGATTGAAAATGAAAGAAAACTTACAGAGTTCCTTCATTTCCTTGATGAGATAACCAAAGGATGAATGAAAAATTGAAATTCTGGTTTTGCAAAGAAGAAGAAGACAAAAAACATTGTATGGACTTGTTTCTCTCTAGTAATTTTTGCTATGGTGCTTATAACTTATGCGGCTTGGAACAAAAAAGCTTTTTGGCGCTTCATCGTAGAGTGACGTTAATCTGTTGATGATGCTAATAATCGTCGAATGATAAAGTTATAGGAATCTTGATGTTATCAACAAATCTTGTGTAAGAAAGGCATAATTAGTTCTAGAAATCTAACTATGCGATCGTGCGCCGACCATAGAAAACTTCTCGGCGCATCTTTCTAGCATTCCCACAAAGAAATGGAGATGGACTGACTTCCAGAAACACTAATACAAGCATCTACAACCTTTGATGGAAACTATGTACTTTGTGGGACCCTCTTATAACAATCATTATCTTTCAAATACTTTTATGGAAAATCATAAATCATATAGGCAATTATTACTTTGTAAAATATAGCTGATATTTTAAGTTATAACATTTACCACATTTAAATAATAGTGTTGACCTTGAGAACCCATATATATTATAATTTGAACAGCATAATTCATTTAGTTTTCAAATTTGTATATTTTCAACAATACTTAATTCAAAAGTCATACTTTACTCATAAACACAAACTCCTGAACAATTATATTTTCAACTTGCACTTTACTTTTCTGGGTTGGTTCGTTACATTATAAGGTCTAGTACATAGAGATATAGTTGGCAAGAAAGTTTTATAATATCTAAATGGTACCCAAACGTTTTTATCGATTCATATGGAACAAATCATATATTTGAATGGTGCCCCAAGCAACGTTTCAATCTATTTGCATGAAACAAATCATGACAATGGATGCTAGCTTGGCAAAGGCACTGATGGCTCGGGATACCTATAACAACATTGTTTACCCTTATAAAAAAATTGCACTACTTATGAATAAATAAATAAAATAAAAGCATGTTAAAGGTATGTAATGCACGCATTTAAATCTAATAGTTGTTCAAATGTAAAAACACTTCCAACTATGCTAGCAAATAAACCAACCAACATTTACCATATAAATCAAACACCATCATAATTGATTGCACTCTAAAATGCAAAGATTTTATGACCTATGTGTTTAATCATTTTTCAATCACTTGCATGCCCTCCATGCCAAATCATAACATGATTTACAAGGTTCATCAGTAAAATATATTTTCCTTCCAAACTTAGCATAACTCAATTATCATTTTATAATTTTCTTAACCACATAATGCTAAATGAAAAAAATATATAAGTGAACTATATACTCATAAACTAACAATAACAATAACTACATTAGTTATAAGATGTATAAGTAAAGCTCGAAAGGAATAACTAACTCAAAACATACCCTTGTTGTCAAACGGTGATTAGAAATAAGCTCTGGTATGAAAAATATGAATGCACTTCTATTCGAAGATTGACTTTAGTACCTAAACCTTGATGTGTACTGTGCCCATCAAAGCCACAGCTTGCTCTATTTGCGGGTGATCACTTCCCTCCATCCATCTTGCTCATTCCACAAATTATGCACAATATGAGAAATTAAGCAGGAAGATAAATTATTTCAAGCAAGCTTCTAGTTAGAGTTAATCCTACCTCAAAACGACTAAGCATCAACATGCACAAATGCATGGTGTCTTCTAAGTTTTCAAACACAATCTCAATGTATGCCGAAAATCAACAACCATCACTGATGGACGGAGGTAACCACCACCACCAGTACGAATGCTCTTCCAGGACTTGATAACCAGAAGGAGACATAGTTGATTTCATGTCTCGCAGTGTACACTTTTAAAAAGTCCCCACTGCAACATCAATGCTTGTCCTTCTTTGAGGTGTTAATAGGCCTGAAGGTCCCAGTTTATCAAAGAGATAAGGATGGTTCCAGTGCCAGGAAGAAAGCTCCAAAAGCAATCACCAATATGGCAAGTGCAAAAGATTCCAACATCGAAAATTTGCACTTGTTAATTGTTGATTTTAATTAAACTGTTATTCAGGAAGAAAGCTCCAAAAGCAATCACCAATATGGCAAGTGCAAAAGATTCCAACATCGAAAATTTGCACTTGTTAATTGTTGATTTTAATTAAACCGTTATTCCCAAAAGAAGTAAAGGGGATCAACAGAAAGATAGTTTATTTAACCAATGTTTATCCATCAATAAGGAAGATATTTTTGAGCAACCTTTATTGTTGGTCAATAAATCAAAGCTCCTTTGGCATGTTTAACATGTCACCCTTTCGGATTGTATTATATTTCTCAAACACAAAGGATGCTTGATTTAACTTATTCAACGAGTAACAGATGTTCTCTGAATCGTGACAGCCTTGGCAACTTAAAATGACATGTATATCTGAAAAGGAAAAGAAAATCTGAGTTCGATATAAATATGTTTGTTTGATGGTTTAAATTGGTCAAATGATCATCTGCATACTAGTTGGACATGTACATAATCCGATTCCCTGATTTGGTTTTGCTATTAGCTGAATGTTGTATTATACGGTTCTCATTATTCACACTTTGCATAGGCACTCATTCATAATAAACAAAAACCGTTAATATATAATACATGCATAGTGCAAAACAAACTTATTGATTAATTATGAAACAAAAAAATTTACTTACCGACAATAGTTGCCACCCCATAACTAGTTAACTGCTTCATAATGGTTCCAGTTCATTTCTTCTCCATTTGTGTTCTTGCAAGCAAATTATAAAGACTTGTGTAAGCTATGGGATGTAGGGATGTACAAACCAAATAAATAACAAAACAAACTGAATCTCTGCATTTGTGTTTCCCACAACTGAATACAAAACCTTTAGTGACAAACAAAACGACAGAATATGCAAAATAACAAAACAACTATGACATGTATAATACTTAATTGGGGCTGGTAGCATTCTCACTAAGGTATATTCATAATCACAGGATGGATTATGTCTTGAAAGTGTTCTCACATTTCCAGCATTAAACTATTTCATAGCACCGTGTAGCTAATCAAAGAGACAAGTTTATTACAGATGTGTGCCTTGTGAGCTGGCGTTTACATTATGTGATGGCTCCAAGAAACCGAAGAAATCTCTCACTATAACATCCATTTAACTATACAACCTGGACTAGTAAGCATACTAATATGTCTAGTATTCTAATTTGTCAACTAGTGTTATAATCTATATGTACACATCATTTGCAATTATACACAAATCTTAATGATTTACATAAATGATTGAAAAGGGATGAATGGGAGCAGGACATGATAACATTACGTGGTCTCGAGATGATTTAACGTCTACACTTCAATTGTGAGGATTTATTGTCTTTTCGATCAATTATATCATATTGCTATGATTTTCTTGCCTTTCCATTATGTAAGAAGCATTATTGACATCAAGGTTTAAGAAATCTTAATCATTTAGTTGAATACTTGAAGCTGTGAAGAATGAAGACAATACCATATAGCCACTTGACTCACTTATGACTTGATTAATCAATTCACTTGCTTAATACAAATCAATAGTCTTATTCTATTTAAGACCATATAACCAAAACAAGAGACCTCTAAAAAAAAGCTTTTGTTCTTATCTTCTCTTGGCTTCCAAATTCTTAGATCCTCCGTCTTAGGGGAAGCAAAGGGTTAAAAGGTTAAAACTGGGAGGTGTTTGTTAATTTTTTTTAGTTTTGATTTTATTTCATGTTAACTATTGAAATACCTACTCGTCAACCATGAGACTCGCACTAAGGTGAGCCTCAAATCATAGCCTCACAATGTTTTTTTTAAACCATGAATATCGAACTTAATATTGCAATGTATACGGATACCAATAACCGTGTCATTGTCATTGTTAGATACATAGATAGCTTTTCGATAGGCTTTCTAATAATTGGTTGATCATAAACACAATTGACACTCACCTTTTTGTGGCATGGGAAAGATCAGAGACAATCAAGCATTCCACCACATAGCTAGCTAGAATTATGGAATATCGATGTGACCAATGAAATGGTTTCTTGCACTACTACCAAAATAGTAGAAGTTATTTTGCTCATGCAGTTGTGTCTTTTTAGTCATGACAATCTACAAATATTAAGAAACTTATTTAATGGTAACACTCTTCAAAATAGGCAATGGTAACAAGTTTAGGTTTTGTGATCACTGCTAAGGAGTCATGCTGATTGTGAAACTTTCAATAATAAATACTCAATTTTAGATCATAAATTCTTCTTTATCTATAATGTTTACTTAGAAGATGGGTTGTTGTTTGCGGAAGTTGGGGATCAAAAGAGATACAGGAATTCTAAATGTCGAGGGAAAGAGCGAGGAAACCAGCGAGGTAAACGAGGTGGCGGGGGTGAACCGTTCACCCCCCTCGAGATGTTTTCCGCGCGCGCATCTCGAGGGGGGTGAACGGTTCACCCCCCGCCACCTCGTTTACCTCGCCCTTTCCCTCGACACATAGAATAACTCAAAGAGATATGAACTAGGAACTTGATAGTTGATATGTAGGTGACTCTCTTATGCTTGATTGAAGACCTTCTGATGCGAGAAAATACTGTTTGTGCTTGTGCTTCCATAACATGACTCGTTGATGCTTGATCACCTAGGCCATGGCCCACATGCTGGTCACAGAGGAAGTGTATGTTTACCCAAGGTAAGCTTTTGGAAGAGAAATAATGTCATTTTAATGTTTGACCTCATTGCTTTTCAATCAAATCTTTTTATCTATGAAAAAGCATATACGTACTTGATATGCCTCTTAATAGAATAAGAGGTAAAATATAAAAGTATAAATATCTTTCTAATCAGTCTAATTTCTATGTTGGAAGAACGGTTTAATCAATAAATTGAGAATAGGTTTAAAACGTCCTTTTATGAGGATTTGAAAATTATAACCATTTGGTTGTCCAAGGTATCCTCATCTTATAAAGGAGTGGCAAACAGTAAATGATACAACTCAATGAGTTTATTGTTTGTTAATAATACAAAATTTCTATTATGGTATTAGATACTCGGCCATACTTTCTTTTCTCAAAAGCTCAACTTATCATTAGAGCGTTGTTGTATTGCCTAGTGGCCATCAGTAGATTCATTGAAAAAAAGGAGAGATTGAGAGGATCAAGGAAATTAGAAGCAATAGGAAAGAAAGCGTGCAAAAGATGGGAGAAAGTAGTGGGTCTCTAGTACAATGAAACTTGTATGCAACTTTGAAAAGTTCCACTTTTTCTTATCAATAAAACAAGAGATTCATGAGGAAACAGTTTCCATTATGCCCAATGACTCCCCAATCATACATACAAGTGGAGAAAGCTAGAATCCTTGAATATACACCAAGTAACACCCCAAACTTTGATGTCATCCACAAGTTATCTACATGTTTATAAACATCATTACAAATTCTATTGTCCTCCTCCCAACCCAACCACCCCCCCCCCCCCCCCCCCCCCCCCCCCCCACACACACACACACAAAAAATAACCCAAGCTATAGCATGGCGCAATCTTTCCTAGACCCAACATCCCGAGTGCGTAAAATTCATCTGATTTATCTTAATTGCCAAAGCTCAACCCAGTCAAGGAAGGTATACATAGTAGAGACAGAGGCTCAGAGAAGCACTTCTGCCAGATAGATGTAAAGAGCTCGCAGGACAGCAAAAGTGATCAACTGTGTCTTACGCCATGACACACAATACAGTCATTTAACAATGAGAGTCGTCTTTTGTTAATATTGTCAAGAGTGCCACAGAGAATGGTCCATAGAAGGAAGGTGGCTCTAGGAGGAACTTGTTTCATCCAAACCATGCAGTTTGTTGATCCTTTGGCCAGCTAAGGTAGGAGCCAGTTGGACCAAACTGCTTGTAACATTCCTTGACTAAGAAGCTAGAATTGTTACCACCCCATTCCCAATTCTAGGATTTTGCTTTCTCATTAAGGTGAACATCTACAATGGAATTCAAGAGATAAGCCAATTGTTGAATCATTCAGGTTTCATCTCAAGAGGAGATTCCGAGCCTGATTCCTTGATGGGAAGAGAAGAAGCCTTTCACACTCCCAAACTTGCTGCTAGACACACTGAAGACGTCTCGAAAGAGAACTTTTAGGGGGGCTTATTACCCAACTATTTGTGGTTCCAAAATTGAATTCCCTCTCCCTTATGAACCTCAATAGAGATAGCATTCTCCGCACAGTGTGTAAAGCCCATAATGCCCTTACATAATGAGAAACCGTGTGAGGTAATGTGCAATTGGGCAAACCAAAACCAATAAGACGGAGATGCACAATATTTTGCAGCAATTATTTGCCACCACAGCGCATTCTACTCCTTGCCAAATCTCCACTTTTACTAAATGCAAACCAGATCTATTCAGGATCACTAACTGATCGTGTGCAGATAGCCTCTGGAGTGATCCTTTCAAATTTTCAACAACCTAAAATGTGTTTATCATAAAGTTTTTTGGGGCAAACTACAGATATGAAGAATTATGTTATCGCGACTGGTTTAATTAATTAAATATCGTGAACTGTATTACCATTGGCATTAAAATCATACTGTAAACAATGACCATTGGAGGAAAAATACCTTGATTTCCTGAATGCTCAACCAAATGTATTGGTTTGCTTGAGAGTGCAACTACATTGAACAAGAAGCAAGTTAAACCTAATAGGTTACCCATTCAGTTGATACTCGACCATTCCAGTTCAAGGGCAAACAAACACATTCACATCATGCAGCTTCTTGTAAATGTATGTATCTTCTTGTCTATAACTTGACATGTGGGCATAAGTTATAGCTGGTGTTGGTTGTTGGGAAACGTAATAACTATTTATAGGATACGATGCCTATGAAGTTCTTTTAATAAGTAACTACCATCTAAAGCTAAAGTTATTGACAACTGTAAATGTGTGAGTTCAAGGTGGATGATGATGCTTGATAAAAGTGATTAAAATCCCCTCAAGCACTTTTTATATGGTTTGAATTAAAGATTTGCTAACAAGGAGAAAATATAGTAAGGTTTGAAGTAAAACTGTGAAAATTGCAGGATTCCCAAATTTACTTTGCAAATTTTTTTTATTTTACAAATCATACACACATTCATATCACACTCACCAACAGTAAATACAAAATGAGACTAGATATAAGTAGGAGAACCTCTCGAAAGTGTGTCTCAGCTGACAATAACTTGAAAATTCAATCCTCAAAAACTCTACTATTCTCATTTTTAATAGAGGGTTGAAATTAACAAAGATCCAAACGCATTAAAACTACTAACAAAAGAAAACTTTAAGAGTACAGTTTTAGTTAGCCTAGATTATTTCATTGTTACTCACAATGCCAAGATATCAAAACTAGAATAATTAGAGAGATAAAAACTTCCCATCCAGCATCGTTTTCTTCCAAGCTTTGGGAGGATATTCCAAAGACAACTCACAATCATCATCCTCAGCTCTCTTCACATTCGGAACCTGTTGGCTAAAACACAAACATCCATCATTTTGGGCAATTCTATAAGCACGCAATATGTTTGACAAATTGCCCAACAGGGAGAAAAAGATTACCGATTCGTTTATGAAAATGAGGCGATGCCCATTTGCGCCGGCCCATGGTTGGATCATTCACGAAAGTGTGTTTCTCTTCGCCTTTCCTGAAGGAGACAACAAAAACATCGATTAGTGAAGAATGCAAAAAGAGAGTGTTCAGATATATTTTTTAGGGTTCGGAGTACTTACCATTGGGGGTGAAGAGGGTGGGCATTGATTTCCCACTGACGTTGAAGTGTTTCCGGTGGAAACTATTCTCTTCTTCTTCTGCTTCTTCTTCGTGGGCTCTCCTCCTCCTTGGTGCTGAGGCGTGTAGTATACATCAGGGAGCCTCCCATCCGATGCTTCTCCTGAAAAAGATCCAGCAAAACATGATCGGATTTTATTGTGCAAAATGGAGAAACTAATTAGTTTTTAAAGGATGTGGGATTAACATGTCGAAACTTGGATATTGGGCAAAGTTGTGAAGAGATGCAAAGCCAAAATGGGGAGAAACCATGGGCCCTCTTGATCCGCATCCACCCCGGTCCCAATTAACACTCCCCTGTGTCCGCCCCACCTGGTCCTCTATTAACGGGCAAGAATGACATCCCTACTCTAAATAAATTAGTTTTCGTATACAAAAATGCTAGAAAATCAGATTTTTGCAACTAGGGTGACATGGCGTGATTCGAAAATAGTGATGAAACTCCAAAGTGTTTATGTGTATCTCGAGGTTGTAAAAACCTCATCTAATGAAGCTGCATTATCTTGGTTGCAAAACTTGGTTCCCTACCCTCACTCTTTTATATATGTTGTAAGTGAGTCTCCCCCTGTTAAGGAGCAAGAAAGACATCATGTACTCAATGATGGTTATATCGTAAATGTATAAAGCTATGTCTTGGCTCATCCCGGACCTAACATTGTCAAAGGAGGGTAAGTTTGCCTTCTAATTGCCCATTACCATGTAGCAAAAAAACTAATTCCCAACCCTAAATTTAAGGTCACATCTTATGAGATAAATCTTTGTTGTCAAAGTGAAAATCAACTTAAAATCCATTGTTGTTTCGTCGGCCTAAGATTGTACACGCTATCAATGTGTGGAGTAATTTGTACAATATGTAACCTCAACACATCCCCATGGATCCCTAATTAAACAAAATCAACCCCTTCATTTTATATCAATCATCATATGCATTTTATCATCGTTTAATTGAAAATCATACCTCTATTTATCTTTGCTTGCTTCATAGTCTTGTACATCTAAACAATAAAAAAAAATCACACTAATCAAAATCCTTAAATTGGATGAAGTTAATATAAATTAACAAAATTCCTTTTCAAATTCATCAATTTATCAATACCAGCAAGTTGTCATGGATACAAATAAGTTGCAAGTTGTCATGGATACAAATAAGTTGTCATGCAGTAGTAGCAAGATCATGAGCCTCAAAGTTGAGGTCTCAACTAATAAAATTACAATACTAGGAGGTATGGTTTGTAAGAAAACGTTTAATGTTACTGATAAGAGGACGTCACATCCAACACATGGTTGTAATCGGCTCGTGTTGCGCCTCTTACAAAATGGTATGCAAAGTCCTTGAGTCCCCTAGAAGAACTCTCGTCTCTAACTGTTTCACCTTAATCTGCAACAGAGCTGCATCTGCAGTATAACACTCTGCCATTGTACTATCAACAACTTTCCCTAAGATGGGACAAGTTATCTGAGCCAGAACAAAACCAAGAGTATTCACTGCCAGAATCTCAATTGCCCCCTATTTAGAAAAATCAAAGAAACTAGCTTCATAGGTGACAATAACTGAGGCGGGCTCCAAAGTATGGGGTCTATGGTGTCTAGCTAATTGTAGCTGGGCCTGGATTAACTTGATTATGATAGTTTCAATCTCCACAAAAATGTCCAAACGTAATAGGATTGTGATGCAGGACATCCACAGTTTTAGGAATTATAAAAAAATAGGAACTCCTATTTTATCACATCAACAGTTTTAGGAAGTATGACAAAATAGGAACTCCTATTTTATCACATCAACAGTTTTAGGAAGTTCAAAAAATAGGAACTCCTATTTTATCAACTCAACAGTTTTAGGAAGTTCGACAAAATAGAAACTCCTATTTTATTAAACGTAGCATTTCTAATTTTTCTTTCTTTTCCAACTCCTTGTCAAAGTTGGTTATTTAGCTTTGAGTAGTATAAATAGAGAGGGATATCAACATGTAAGGGACATCTTTTATCAAACAATCAAATAAACAATTTTATCCCTCAAACCCCTTGTTATTATTACAATTTTCTTCTTATCGCATCTCCTTCGTCTCTTCGCATCCCCAATGATATTTATATCGTCTTCTTCAACCTACACGTACCACATCAATTGGTATCAGAGCCAGTGAATTTTGAGGTTCTTACCTCGAAATCGATTTTTCCCCGCTTCCGCAACACACCATTCCAAAAAAAACAAAAAAAAAACAAAAAACAAAAAACAAAACCATCCACCCATCTCGACCTTAAACCAACAATGGGAGAAATCACTATGGAGACCATCGATGCAAAACTTGCAAAGCTTTCAGAAGATTTGACGGTGTCAATGGATAACAAAATTGCACCGTTACAAGCCGACATCAATGGTATTCAAAATCAGCTAGCATCGCTTCTGAAGCTTCTCAATATGGAAGACAAGGTGTCTGTTCATCAACGTGAAAGAAAAGCTCCGTCAACTAATGACAGTAAAATCGATTCTGCAACTTCCATCCGGAGACATGACAAGAATTCTTTCGAGCCCAATAATGATATTCCGAAAGAAATCATGAAGGAGTTCGGTACCAAACATCAACATGAAAGTTTTATCGGCTTGCCGAAAAGGAAGACTTCGGTTTTTTCAGATCGATAGTGAAGATGATGATTCAATCGAGGATGAACAAGAAAAGCGATGGACGGATGATAGACGTCTCAGATCGGGACAGAGTCCGTACGGTGCTCTACCGGAATACAAGTTAAAAGCGGATATTCCGAATTTTACTGGGAATTTCAAAATTGAAGCGTTATTGGATTGGTTCTATGAGGTCGAAGCTTTCTTCCAATTTATGGAAGTTTCGGATCATTCTAAGGTGAAACTTGTTGCTTACAAGCTCAAGGGAGGAGCAGCCGCTTGGTGGAAAAAACTATGTGAAGATCGTTCAAAAAGTGGTAAACCACCAATTCGTACTTGGGAGAGAATGAGGAAATTGATTCGCGAGAAGTTTTTACCACGGGATTTTAAACAACAACTTTTTGTCAAACTTCAGAATTGCCAGCAAGGAGCAAATTCGGTTGAAGATTATGTCTAAGAACTTTACAATTTGGTGCGGCACTAGCTATCCAATTCACTAGTAAGCCTATGAGTAGTTACTTTGACGGGCACAAATATTAACTTGAGAATGCACAATATCAATCTGTAGACAATATAACAATGCACAATAGTTAGTAAAAGCTCTCATTCACATTCAATAGATTACAATGGGGAGGAACGTTCGGAAGGACGTTGCTCAAGACTAGTTCGATGCTATCGATCGAAGAAAATACAAGTTTGAAGTTGAAAAGCAATGCAAAGAAAATAATAAAAATGCTAGCGGTACAGTCTGGCCCGACTATGCAATGGAGACAACACGTCCTCACAGTCAAGAGCTCAAACCTTCCCCCTATAATATAGATGCTAAGCATTTTGGCACTTTTCAAAAGGGAACATTGAGTTTTGAGACCATTAGGAAGGCCTCTGACCTTGAGTCCTGACACTCTCCCACACTCAATTCGCTGACGCCCTCGCAGCGAACTTTTCCAAGTACTCTTCCAGCTTTGAGAGGTATGGCAGTAGATGCTCGACTGGCTCCCAACTGATCTCTGAATGAGGTTCATCCTGCCACTTGACCAAATACTCCCTATCCGGGCCTGTGTTGTTGATGAGACGGTCAGCTAAGATTTCTTCCACTTCTCGATCTGGCTTAGTAGGATGCTTAGGCAATGCTCGGGTAGATACATTTCTTGTGGGATCAGCGGCATCGGCATGGTAGGACTTCAAGTTACTTGCATGGAAGACAGGATGGGTGAAGCAGAGCCAATGTGGTAACTTGACGCGATAGGAGACTTTGCCTACTTTCTCAATAATCTGTACCGGTCCCTCATACTTGCGAAACAAATTGTTGTGTGCTCTAGCCGTCCATTTATACTTGTTGAACATATCTAACTTCACCAATACCAAGTCCCCGACTTCAAAGGGATCGATTCGTCGCTTCTTGTCCGCCCATTGCTTCATGTGACGGGAGGCTTTCTCAAGATAGGCTCGAGCAACTTCAATGTTTTTCTGCCAGGCTTTGACAAATTCAAGAGCTCTGGGGCTGGGTCCTTGGTATCCGGTCAGCACTGTATGTGGTGTCAATGGTTGCTGACTGGTGACCAACTGAAAGGGGCTGGAGTGAGTAGCTGAGCTCTTTTGTAAGTTGAAACAGAATTGTGCAACATCAAGTAGTCCCACCCAATTTTTCTGGTTTGCACTTACAAAATGACGAAGGTATTCTTCAAGCATAGAGTTAAAGCGCTCAGTCTGTCCGTCGGATTGGGGATGTTGGCTTGTTGACATATTAAGTTTGGATCCCAATAGCTTGAACAACTCCTTCCAGAACTTTCCTGTGAAGCGAGCATCACGGTCGCTAACAATGTTTTCGGGCAGTCCCCAATACTTAACGACATGCTTGAGGAACAATTGTGCCGTATCTTCAGCTGTGCAAGTCAGTCCGGTTGGCACAAATGTCACATACTTTGAGAATCGGTCGACAACTACAAGGATACTTCTGAAATCCTCCACTTTCGGTAACCCCGTAATGAAGTCCATGGAAACACTTTCCCAAGGGGGAGTTGGAACAGGCAGAGGCTCTAGTAAGCCTACTGGTCTATCTCTTTCAACCTTATCTTGCTGGCAAATAAGGCAGGTTCGAACATAGGCCATTACATCATCTTGTATCTGTGGCCAATAGTACCCCCTCTCTAACAATGCAAGTGTTCGTCTCCAACCTGGATGTCCCGCCCAATGGGTGTCATGGCATTCTCTCAAAAGTTCTTTCCTCAGACCAGAAGTTCTCGGAACATAGAGGCGATTACCAGTTGTGAGTATTGCTCCATCTTTTATCCAGAACCGTCGAGTTTTGCCCTGCTTGATCAACTCTGTAATCGCCTTCACTTGTGGATCGGTCAGTAGGCCTACTTTGATCTTCTCCAAGAGGGTGTGGCTCGGACCGGTATGGGTTAGCGCTGCAAGGTCCGCCCTTCTACTGAGTGCATCAGCTACATTGTTAGTGCGCCCTGGCTTGTATTCCAATACTAAGTCAAATTCTGCTAATTTTTCCTGCCATCGAGATTGCTTGGAGGTGAGCATCTTCTGAGTAAGAAAATGGCTTGCTGCAGCATTATCCGTTTTAACAAGAACTTGAGATCCCAAGAGGTAGTGTCTCCACACCCGTAAACAATGTACAATGGCTAGCAATTCCTTTTCCTGAGCTGAGTAACGAGACTCCGTATCATTCAACTTTCGACTCTCATATGCTACCGGGTGACCATCTTGAAGTAAAACTCCCCCTAAGGCATAATCAGATGCATCTGTTTGTACTTCAAAGGGCTTAGTGATGTCTGACAAGGCCAATACTGGATCTTTCACCACGGCCGATTTCAAGTCTTGGAATGAAGCTTCACACTGCCTGTCCCATTCCCATGTTCGGTCTTGTTTCAACAAATTTGTTAGGGCAACAGCTCTTTTAGAGTAGTCCCTTATGAAGCGACGATAATAGTTTGCGAGTCCAAGGAAAGAACGTAGTTGAGATACGTTCTTGGGAGAGTTCCAATCATGGATTGCCTTGACTTTCTCCATGTCCATCCGAATCTTGCCATTGCCAATAACATGACCCAAGAAATTGATCTGGGTCTGGCTGAATGGGCACTTTTCCTTCTTGACAAAGAGATGATTATCCTTAAGGATTTGGAACACTTCTCGCAAATGATGTAGGTGTTCTTCTATAGTCCCACTATAAACCACAATGTCGTCAAGATAGACAACCACAGACTTGTCCAGAAGGTGACGGAACAAGCCATTCATAAGGGTGCAAAATGTAGCTGGAGCATTGGTCAAGCCGAAGGGCATTACTAAGAACTCATATGACCCATATCTAGTAGAACAAGCAGTTTTAGGTTCGTCACCAGCAGCAATGCGGACCTGATGATAACCTGATCTCAAGTCAAGTTTTGTGAAGTATCTGGCGGATCCAAGTTGGTCGAATAAGTCTGCAATGAGCGGGCAGCGGGTATTTGTTCTTTATAGTGACTTTGTTCAAGGCTCTATAATCAACACAAAGGCGAAGACTGCCATCATGTTTCCGCTGAAAAAGAACAGGTGCCCCATAAGGTGCTTTAGAGGGCCGAATGAATCCTGACTCCAACAAGCCATCTAGTTGTGTTCTCAATTCGGTCAACTCTGGAGGGCTCATGCGATATGGACTACGTGCGGGTGGCTTGGCACCAGGGACTAACTCAATTTCGTGATCAATGAGCCTTCTGGGAGGTAGATTCTTTGGCAAATCAATCGGCATCACTTCGCTGAATTCAGCAATAACTTGGGCAACTTCCTCAGAGATTTTGCTAGTATCATCTTCCATCTCTAGCTTTGCCACAGCTAAGTATGTATCTTCTCCTTTGGCCAAGCCCCTCTTGACTTGGAGCGCCGACAATATTCTATCATGAGTTGTTGGTCGAATTGAGGTTGGTACAATGCGTAGTCTGGGTCCGAAAAACCCCAAGGAGTCCATGAAAGGTAATGGTTCTGCTGCAGCTCCTCGGAAGAATTCTTGGCCAAGAATCACCTTAAAATCATCAAGTGGAACGGCCAAGAAGTTTGATCTTCCTTCCCATGAACCAACCTGTAGTGGCACAGCTCTAGCCATACCATTAATAGAGATTGCATCAGAGTTGACAGCTTTCAACTTGCCCACATCTCCTTCTAAGTTCAGACCCACACGTCTAGCTTCATCTGGGGCAATAAAATTGTCTGTCGCTCCGGAATCCAACAATGTTTGGGAAGGGAACCCATTGATAGTGATGTCGATGTATTGTAAAGCCTTTTTGTGTGGGTGCTCATACATTTCTCCTTTGACAGCATTGAGCTTGCGTATAGCTCCCATTTGGGAGGTCTCACTGTTGGTGGGGTTCAAGCTCGATGCAGTCGGGTTAGAAGGTTCTGCTTGAAGCAAGGACATTAATGAGTGTAGAGCTGGTTTGGATGGACATTTGCCTGTTGGGTGATCTCTGCTATTGCAAAGAATGCATGGGGAAGGGGCAGATGGTCTCCACTGCCCAGAGTAGTTTTGCCCTCCTTTGTTGTTGTAATTTGAGTTGCTGGAGCTGGCATTCCAATTTTTGTTGGAACTCCAATTCTGGTTGGACGGCCGGGAATTATAGTTTCCTCGGTTCTGACTTGAGTTTCCCCAATTTTGGTGAGGTGAGCGAGCATTCGACCTTGAGCTTGAATTGATACTGCCAGTTCTAGCTGTGGAGTGATTGAGCGAAGTGGATCCAGTCATTGGCATATAATCACCAAACCTTTCTGCTGCCGCAATAGCACTTGTAATATCTGTCACCTTCTGCCTTTGCAATTCTGCTTGTAGAAGCGGCTGAGCTTGTTCCATGAAACAGAAAACGTTGTCCTTCTCAGACATGTCTCGAATATCTAGCAAGCAAGTTGAGAATTGTCGGACATAGTCTCGAATATTGTCTGTCTGTTTGATGGTGTGGAGCTTCCTCCTTGCTAAGAAATCAGTGTTCTCAGGCAAGAATTGATTTCTGAGTTCCTTCTTGAGGTCTGCCCAAGTTCTAATAAGGATGCGACCTTCTTCCATATCTGCATATTTGGTTCTCCACCATAGCTTTGCATCATCTGCTAAGTACATGGTCGCCATGGTAACCTTGGCTTCTTCTGATTCGGGGTTCACCGCGCGAAAATACTGCTCCAGATCAAACAAGAAGTTCTCTAACTCCTTCCCATCTCGTGCCCCAGTATATGACTTTGGCTCGGGTACTTTCATCCTAGGGTGATCAGTCGTCCCTGTGGCCTTAGTGAGCAAGCCAACCCTTGCAAATAAGTCCTCCAACTGTAATTGGAAGTCACTCATCACCTGAGCTGTGGGGTGAGGCGACTCTTCCATTGCGACTGTTCTTCCCTCTAAGTTATCAACATGCTCAGCTAGCGAATCCACTTTGTCTGCCAGTGAAAAGAGTCCATCCAACCGACTAATCTGTTCTCCCAAAGTGTTCAGCTGGTCCATTATGTTTTCCAGTCTATGCATTCGACTGGTCTGTCGTTCCTCCATAGCGCTAAGGCGCTCATTTATTTCCTGCATCCTGGTTTGCATTCAACAAGCTCTGGCTCTGATACCAACTGTCACGGACTAGTAATCCGTGCGGCACTAGCTATCCAATTCACTAGTAAGCCTATGAGTAGTTACTTTGACGGGCACAAATATTAACTTGAGAATGCACAATATCAATCTGTAGACAATATAACAATGCACAATAGTCAGTAAAGCTCTCATTCACATTCAATAAATTACAATGGGGAGGAACGTTCGGAAGGACGTTGCTCAAGACTAGTTCGATGCTATCGATTGAAGAAAATACAAGTTTGAAGTTGAAAAGCAATGCAAAGAAAATAATAAAAATGCTAGCGGTACAGTCTGGCCCGACTATGCAATGGAGGCAACACGTCCTCACAGTCAAGAGCTCAAACCTTCCCCTATAATATAGATGCTAAGCATTTGGGCACTTTTCAAAAGGGAACATTGAGTTTTGAGACCATTAGGAAGGCCTCTGACCTTGAGTCCTGACAGCGGAAGTGGAGGAATAATCATCCTTATTGCCAGCATAATCAGCATCAGCGAAGGCATGTAGTGATAAGGAAGAGTGAGAGCGGAGAAACATGCCATAGTCCACAGTACCTTTGAGATAACGAAGAACACGTTTCACAGCAGCCCAATGAGTAGTAGATGGCTGATGCATGTATTGTGCGAGCCTGTTAACAACAAATGAGACATCTGGTCGGGTAAGAGATAAATATTGAAGCGAGCCGAGGACCCGCCTATATTCAGTAGCATCACAAGCAGGAAAACCATCATGAGGGAGAATAGTCTCAGTAGACGACATTGGAGTGCTAACAGGCTTTGCCTCATCCATTTTAGTTTTGAAAAGCAAATCCTGGATATATTTTCGTTGAGAGAGATGAATACCAGAAGATGTGCGAGAGGCTTCAATACCGAGGAAATAGTGCAGAGGACCCAAATCTTTCAGGGAGAACCTCAGAGAGGGACTGGCAATAGTCTGTTGGATAAGTGCATCACGGGAACCAGTGATTATGATATCGTCGACATAGACAAGCAGATACAGAGTGCCGGAAGTAGATGTGCGAATGAACAGGGAAGTGTCACAACGGGAAGCAGAGAATCCTGTAGCAAGAAGGAATGTGCGCAACTCATTGTACCAGGCACGAGGAGCTTGGCGAAGTCCATAGATAGCTTTTTGCAATTTACACACATGATTTGGAAACTTAGGATGCACGAAGCCTTGCAGTTGTTGCATAAAAACATTCTCAGACAAGGTGCCTTTGTAAAAAGGCGTTGTTGACATCCAATTGGCGCAAGGACCAGCCACGAGATATTGCAATACCAAGAATTAGACGAACAGTCGCAGGTTTTACAACAGGGCTGAAGGTTTCATTGAAATCAACACCAGGACACTGGTGAAAGCATGATGAATATTAGAGATAAATATTAAATGCTCTGTTTTATTCATAACAGACTCAAGTAATATATATACAAAGAGATAGCAGTAGTGGCCTACAAATATAGAGATAAAACACGACCCTCACAGCCACATAGTAATGCACAATGTACACGATCTGCAATAGACTAACTAAATGATAGTTGTGCTGATATATAGCCTAAAATCACGTGCTATCATGAGGGAGTTGATATATCAAAACCTGGTATAAGTAGTTGCTGGTGTTTGGTTTGTGGTGGGAATGATAATTCATCTTGAAGAGATGGGGTTGATGTTCGGGTGGGATGTCGTCGGTGCTTACAAGAAAGAAAGCTGGGGTGGAGACACAGACATGCACAAAAAACACAGTAAGCAAGCAAAAGCAATAGTGATATCGCTCTGTAGTCTAGAAAGAAATATAGTGGAAAAATGGTTGCACTAAGAGGAGTCTTGGATGGAACAAGGAAGGAATGAAGGGTTATAGAATAAGAGTTTGAGTTTGCTAGACGTTGAAACTTAGATAACTCTGTCAGAAACGAGATTTGGGAGTTGTTGATAATATTTATCCACATTTCTACTAACTTCAACCATATCTACACTTTTGGCTTGATTAACTAAAAAAAATTATGAAGTGTCTCAAGAAGAACCACTAGGAATAGGATCAGTAACTTATGTATCCTTCCTACTTAGCCGGAGAAACTTCGGAAAAAATTTCATTTTCACAAAAGTTTTCCTCTACAAAGTATAAAAGATTTTTTCTCAAAATTTTCAAGTATAAATTTTACAAAAAGTAGTTTCCATGCACATCCACCATTTCCACTTAGTATAACCACAAATATTTTGCATTTTTAGTAGAGACCACCACCATATCATTAATCGGCCATTTGTGCTTGATTTCGAGTCAAACTTACTAGCACAAAATCTAGCCAAGTCATTGAGGAACTTCAAGGCTTCATTTCTTCTTAATTTCTTCGACCCAAATTGACAATTTTTCCCTCCATTCTTCATCCCCATCACTCTCTCGTCCATTTTGAAGTGTTTTTAGTACTTGCATGTGGGTAAATTAATCATTTTTATAGCATTTTAACATGCCATTATATATGTGCAGTGAGTTATGTATTTAAGTTCACCCCTTCATGTTTTAGATTTATGTTTTATTTTTCTGAAGGTTTATATATTTTTATATTTTTCACAATTTTCTTTTTTCTTCACATTTTTTCCACACTAAATTAACATTTTTATGAAAATATTTCATATATTAAGTGATCGAAACCTTTATTGAAAATGGAAACACAAACATATATCAATTGACCCTTTACTTTGAATTTCAATATAAAACCAAGGGAACTCCTCCTCTGAGAACCGTATATGAAACTTTCATCTCGTACAGCTCAAGCAAAAATATCCCAATATTGGTTGCAACGGATATGTAATAGGAAATTTGAAACTTCTTCTTAGTACTCCATCTAACAATATTATCTAAAAATACCAGGGAAAAGAATAAAAGAAGCATTTGACTCCTTCATGCATGCCCCACTTGGCTCTGGGGGATATAACTCAGTTTGTAGAGCTTCGCTCTTGCAATTGGGCCGTTGCAATTACGGGTTGGATGTCTAATTGTCCAGGCGGTAATGATAGTATCTTGTACCTAAATTGGTGGCTCACTTTTTCTAAGTAATGGGAAAGAGGAACGAAACATGCCACTGAAAAGACTCTACTGAGACATCAAGTGATTTATAATTACATGCGTGTCCCTATTCATTATTTTGTCTCTCTTTTGAAAAACACATTAAACATACCAAATTTGACATTTTTTTCAAGTTTTTAAAAAATATATTAACTAACGGGTGGGATCCAGGGACAAACATTTGTGACAAAGAAATTGACACACGATCTATACCGTCGGATGACATATCATCAAAAGGTTTAGATTTAGTCCTCATAACTAACTAATTGTAGAGGTTTAAAGTCATATTTTATAAGGAAACTAGTAGATTCTTTCTCCCCCTATTTTCTCTCTCCCCATATTTTATTACAAATATTTTTATTAGGATAAAAAAATTAATACAGAGTTTCCTAAAAATAATCAAACATCTAACCTAATTTCCAAAAAAAAAAAATCAAAAATCAAAATAATAATGAGATTAAACGTGTCATGTTTTTCATCCCAATTTCACGTCATATTTTCTCTCAAATATTTCATTATAGTAAAAAAATCAAATATCTAACCCAATTTCCAATAAAAATCAAAATTCATATTAATAATGAGATTAAACGTGTTGTGTTTTTCATCCCAATTTCACGTCATATTTTTTCTAAAATATTTTATTACGGTAAAAAAAAATTAATAAAGAGTTTCCAAAACAAAAATCAAATATCTAACCCAATTTTAAAAAAAAATCAAAATTCAAATTAATAATGAGATTAAAGGTTTTGTTTTTTCATTCCAATTTCACGTCTTTTTTCTCAAATATTTTATTACTGTAAAAAAAAATACAGAGTTTCCAAAAAAAAAAAAAAAATCTAACCCATATTTCAAAAAAAAAAAAATCAAAATTCAGATTAATAATGAGATTAATTTTTTTGTATTAGGCATATACAATGTTTAGTATTAGGAAAAATCAAAATTCAAATTAATAATGAAATTAATATCTAACCCAATTTCCAAAGGCATATACGATGTTTAGTATTAGGAAAAAAATTATTAATTTTTTTAACCGTAATAAAATAGTTGAGAGAAAATATGGGGAGAGTGAATCTATTAGTTTTCTTATAAAATAAGACTTTAAACCTCTACAATTAGTTAGTTATTAGGCTAAATCTAAATCGTTTGATGATATGCCATCCGACGGTATAGATCAAGTGTCAGTTTCTTTGTCACAAATGTTTGTCCCCGAATTCCACCCGATAAACTAATGTACATATAACATTGAAAAAGTGCATCCTTGGTTCAACAACAATTTTCAAAATATTAAAACTATGACTGACCATTAACCATCAGCTGCACATCAAGTTCACGGTGAAATTTAATAGTTGACAATTCTCTACGTTGTAGGCATGTTCTGGAACTCCAAATGAGTTAATTTACGTTGTAGGCATGTTCTGGAACTCCAAATGAGTTAATTTTTTCTAATGATTCTTCCCCACAAATGGATCCCTCCCGTTCTACAAAACCCCTTCACAATACTTTCGGAAGAATAACAAAGTATACGTGATGGAAGGCCTTTGGAGCCGATTCAATCCAGGATTTTCTAATTCAGAGCTATCAGTGGTTCTCTTTTTATCAAGAGAATGCTGCAGTATGCATAGCAAATCGGATTGAGAAACAATCAACCCAGAACTTTATGCTTGACCACTGACGAAGCATGTGTAAACTCAAGACTACAAATTCAAGAGGCCTTGTAAATCTTAGCTTCCTTGAACTTCAAACCACATAACAAGTAACAAGCACAACCTTTTTCTAAGTTAGCATCTGCCTTAACCTTCAACAATCTGAATATTCCAATTAGCATTACAATGATAAACTCTACTCGCGATATAAATGCACTTAAATGATTCCCACAATTGAGGAAATATCCCGAAACAACATCATGAACAATACAAAGAACTAAATAATAAGTAATGCCTGAAAGATAATGTGAAAAAAGGAAGGAACTATAATCTGTGCTTGAGTTAAGCCCAGCAATAACTATTCCTAGAACCAGTCATCCTTTCGTGACATAACCTCAACTCCAATTGATTACAGAGGTCTAGTACGACGACCCGCTGCACGACCACAAAGAAGAGCATTCTTTGGAATTGGAAACTCATCCCTCCATGAATTCGCAGGAGAATAGACGCGAAGATAGAACTGCTGTCCCAAGTACTGGCGTGCCCAGTTCTCAGACCTTATGTTCCACATACCCACATTGTCCAAAGCCACGTAAATTGCACTCCATGACTTAGGATAGACCTGCAGACATCATTAGTTATAAGTTCCTGTTCATGAATTTGTAATACGAAAAATAATTGTTTGCTAGATGCTAGTACATCCTGCGAAATGTACCTGAACCGTGCTACGTGCTACTGTATCCCTCAAGTTGTAGCTAGCTCTACTAGCAGATGTCCACTGTCCTCCATCCATTCTGCTCATTCCACAAATTATGCACAATATGAGAAATTGTGAAAATAAATTATTCCATTAATGTTCCTAGTTGAGAAAATCTTACCCCACAACAAAGAAAGAATAACCGTCAATGTGCCATGACTGTACAGTGTCTTCTGAGTTTTCAAACACAATCTCGATGTATGCCCGGAAATCAGCAGCCATCACTGATGTCTGGAGATAACCACCACCATAAGTGGGACTATCAGAAATGCTTCCGAGATTGAATACCCCGCCGATTTTAAAGTAATCAGCTACTTTCAATGGTGTGTCTGCGGGGATGAAGGAGACACTATTGACAGCATATCTCTGCTTCCCACCAATGCTTGGAGCGCTGTTCGCAAGCCTGATTGTACGGGTGGTGTTGATCAAACCATAATGGTAAGAACCTTGAGGATTGGGTCTAGGTCCACTGGCTGTAAGATTCATTCTGGTAACAGAGAAAACATATAATTTGTCAGAACAACGTAAGAGTATAACAACTTATAAATGCATGGAGCAGACGATTGAGTTGGCCCTGCATGGAAGTCGAATAATCACCGGATAGATCTGGCTTGGTTGAGAGACCAATCAATTTGAATAGTAGGCCCACCAGGGGGAGGACCAGCAACTTTTCCAGCTGAATTACTGTAGTGCAGGATTGATGTGGAAGTGATAATTGGACTGGTGAAGCGAGATGAAACTACGATGTAGTAATCCTGTGCAGGCTGGTCTGCAGTGACCAAGACAGAATAAGACTGCCCCAAATGGATGTCAAGGGATGAGTAGGTGTTCTGGAGCGTGTGAGATCCTTCCACCTCTACCAACTTCATCTTGTGTCCCTGAATTCTGAAGTTGAAGGATGTCGCAATTCCCACATTTGATATCCGAAACCTATAAGTCTTACCTGTCCATCCAAGTTTTATTTAGTGAGACCATTTAATCACTATTAATAAGATAAAAGAAGCCCAAAAACTTATAAGCATCAATGAGTTCTAAAAGTACAAATCGATAGATACCTTGGTCAACTGTGAATGTGTTACCATTCCATCCACGTCCATTAATGAGAATGCCATCAGGGAGTGGAAGATTAAATCCACCATCTAGGATTGCTTTCAACTCCTACATGACCAAAGGAAAGACAACATTAACTTGTGAGAAAAGAAAATGTTCACTTACTCTTATGTTTATCATTTTTTCTCTATTTGAAATTAAATTCTTACTGTGTGATTCTTCTTGTACCAATCACCAGCTAGTATGGTGAAATCACCAGCTGGAGGGTCGAACGGGACTGGAATTCTCGGGCGACTTGAGATTGTGATACCACCAAACCCTCCTGCAGCCTTGTGGAAGTTTAGTGATGGAAAGTAGAAGAAGCTGCCTATTTGATCCTTCACTTGTAGAATATAAGTGAAATTCTTTCCAGGTGGGATTGGACAGTTGGTACCATAAACTCCATCTTGCCATGAATTTCTTCTCTGCTGTACTCCATTCCTGCAATGGATCAAGAGCATGGTCATTCAAATATATAGGCCACGGAAAGTAATATCAAATTAACTAGTCTGTGCACCTCCACCTTAACAACTCGGTATAGATGTATGTCACACACAGATTTGATTTTTAACTACATGGATTATAACAAGCAAAACCTAACTTGCATGGTCTAAGTTGCAGGGCATAAAGGGAGGATTCATTCATGCAGGATTAATCTCTATTACTTAGTAATAGATCAAGGACATACTGAATGATTACTTTTGCTAGTAATGACAGAATCGATAGACTATCGGGTGACTTATCCTAGTGATTAGGTCATCTAAAATACACATCGTTAAACCACCAGTCGCATTATGGTCTCCAATTGTAAAATAAACTGAAGAGACAACAAAATCAAGCAAGAAACTGGCCCACTAGCTTTAGATAAAAAAAACGTCTAACATATTCCATGGAACTACATCACAATAATTTATTGAATTTGGACAAAAAAAAAACATCAAAATGAACCAACAGGAAAGTTCGATAGAATCAAACAAGCACAAATACCTTAAAAGACAATAATAAGAAATGGGAATTGCTTAAAATAAACACCGTGCAATTACATTCACGTAACACAGTCAATTTTTTTTATTTATTTAAAGGGTTGTAAAACAATCTTTATTTTTATTTTTTTTTAAAGGAATGTCATCATCAATGTTAGAACCAGATCATATTCTAAAACAACCAACTCAACTAATGTCTCTGGGATTGGATGTTAAGTAATAAATGATTTTCTTAACAGAAATTCTAAATGGCGAGGAAAGAGCGAGGGGAGTGAGGTGGACCATTCACCCCCATTGGGATGTGCACGCAAAAAATGACGACACACATTCTGAGGGGGTGAATGGTCCATCCCCTCCACCTCACTCCCCTCGCTCGTTTCCTCGCCATGTAGAAGAGCTTTTTTCTTAATACTTAGTGACCATATTTTACACAACAATGATGCAATCATGCAAATTAACCAAAGTTTTTAACTTATCAAAGCTTATAAACAATAATTAAAACTAAAAAGGCATCCAAGGAAGGGAGGACCACTGGTTTATATAGTCAGAAATGGTAAAAGGAATTTTCTAACTTTTTTACATTTATTATTACCAAATCAGCCCTACCTACAGCAAGATTAGATTTTTTCTTGATCGGCAGTACAAACAAGATTGGTTGGGCCCTCATTAATGTTGGCCCTACTTTCTGATTTGGTTCATAATTTCTCCCCACTTGATCTGAGTCTGATCACAGATGGCCCCAGAGATTAAAGATCAAAGTAATGACAAGCCCACGTGCTTTAAAAGAAAAAATGCCTGACACTAATTAACTATATAAAAGTCAGGACCACGTGATCACTGATCGCCAAGCAAGATGGATTTTGTCCGATCTAATCATATCGAAAAACTAACCCAGACAGGAAGTAAAGCATGATTGAACGAATATTCACTTTCCTAATCTGCCCCCACCGATCAACATATTTACAACATTGCCATTTCAAAAATAACAAAAATAAAAAAATAATTTTCCACTTACCAAGAAATGAGGAAGGGTTCATCAAGGCTGTTGAACACACTGATAATCAAGTTATCATTCGTTGTTGAGTCGATCTTAGGACCCGGAAACTGACCATTAATCAATATCCCCTGCACCAATTGAACAACATTATCAAAAAATTACATTTTTTGGTAATCAACATTAATTAATTTAAATGAAAAAAAAAAAAAAAACAATGGGGGGTGTGGGATGAACTAATGTTACCTGCTGCTTAACACCGAGAGGGTAAATATCGCCGTAGGTCACATTCCATTCAATGAACTTGTATGGATCTTCACCATTAGTGCAAGAAGCAAGGAACAAGAAAACAAGAATGAAAGAGCAGAACGCCACCCTGGTTTCTCCCATTCTAATTTGATTTTTGTGTGTTACTTCTTGAAATGGATATGGATCGATGCTTTCTTCTTTTTTCTTCCTTCAATGTTCTTTGTTGTTTGTTCAGCGAGTGGAGTGAACAAAGTGATGGGGATGAGATCTGTGTTTTTGCCTTTGCCGCCCTTTTGTAAGAGAAGGTATGGTATGGTAAGGGCAGTGTGAATGAGCTGTCACTTGAAGTAGTTAGTATACAGGGGAAGGGTGCATCTGTATTTTTCTCTTCCACGCGGTAGAGGTGTATTTTGATTACAGAAAGAGCGTCGATGGGTGAGATTATTACGAGACTGCCACTCATTTCGGTGTTTGAGAAGTGTTGAAATGTCATCGAGATGTGAAAATAGATGATGTTGTAGTAGCTCGAGGAAATTAGATGTTATAGAATTTTGGATCCTTTCTTGATATATATATATATATATACTAGTAGAATACCCGTGCCGTTGGCACTATCGCAGATTACATCATACTTAAACGGCTATGTTGAATACTCAAATTTGTGATTTTATTTAAATTTTTAAAAACACTTGCATAATTGTCTATTACAATAGTTATGATGAATTAATTTTGTAAAAAGTTAATACTATTGAACAGTAAAACAATGTTAATAAATCTGATCAACGCAACCAATGTGCTAAGGAATTTAATCTCCACCAAATGTCAGCTTGACTAAAAATAAGAAGGAAATATCCCATGTTTGTCCAAGTGAGTATTGGCTGAAATTGATACCCAATTTAGTAAAGCAGCAGTTGAAGAAACATAAATTAATTATGTCAAACAAAATGACATAATCGATTAGGAAGAATATCAAGATGAATATATAACAAAAATTATAAAATATTTAAAATTTTGACAGAGCTTCCCATTTTGAAATATTTAAACTTGTCATAAGCATTTGTACCTCACATAATTTGACATTCACAAAAACTTGTTGTCTCAGCGCAATATATATTCACCGTTTTCAGTATATTAAAAGAGTTTTTTTGGCGGTCGAAGAGACACACACACAATATAATTTTATCCAAAATGTCAATTTTATGAATAAAATAATTTATTTGAACATGTTATAAGAAGCAAAAACTCAAAAATTCGATAGAGTCTCCTTTGTATTTTTCAATATATTGAAACATGTCTGAACCTGTTATACAAATTTATAATGGCAATCAATGCCATGAACACAAAATAATATCTCCACACGCCAAAATAATATAAAAACATATAAGTACATCAAAACCATACATTATTTATACTTATACGCATTTAAAGAGCATGGTTTCCACCATTTATCTTTTCAAAAAATTATCTAAACATGTCATAAGAAGTAAAAACTCAAAATTTTGACAGAGTCTCCGTTGTATTTTTCAATATTGAAACCTGTCATACAAATTTATAATGGCATTGAATGCCATGAGCACCAAATATATATCCACACGCAAAAAAAATATAAAAACATTAAAGTACATCAAAGCTATACATTATTTATACCTATACGCATTTAAAGAGCATGGTTTCCACCATTTCTCTTTTCAAAAAATGAGTACAAAAGTAACCCGCAATATACAAAAATGGGTTAAGCTGCATATGTACATCAAAACTTATATAACAAATGCTCCAAACAATTTCTGCATCACATTATAAAATGACTCGGCGTCTATATACACCAACTTTGAGCAAGGAGGGAATATGACTTAAATCTACACAAATTTATCACACACAATATTAGAAAAAGAATGTTAATAAAATAAGCTATTTTCAATCATCTTTAGAGATAAACTACCTTAATTGCCAATTTCCAATGACGCCCACCATTATACTTTTGTTTTTTAATGGGTTTTTTGAACTCCTCGACAATGATATCCCAATTCTACAAAAATGTATCAAAAATATTAGATTCACGTCGTATGAAAGCAAAATATAAAAATCAATAGAAAATTTATTAAAACATACCTTAAAAAAACTTTTATAACAAAACTTCTGGATAAACAATATTGGTCGTAGAATCTAGTGAACTTCATGGAAGGGACAGTGAACTTAAAAGTCATTTACCTTCCATTGAAGTGTTCTGATGATTGCAGGCAGCATGCTTGAACAGGCAGGTAGGCTTAGTGGTCCTTTTTTTTAACGAACTTATATAGTACTAAAAAGATTTAGCAACTTCATGGAAAGGACAGTGAACTTAAAAGTCATTTACCTTTCATTGAAGTGTTCTGATGCTTGCTTGCTTGCAGGTAGCATGCTTGAACAGGCAGGTAGACTTAGTGGTCTTGTTTTTAACGAACTTATATAGTACTAAAAAGATTTAGCAACTTCATAAGGGACAATGAACTTAAAAGTCTTTTACCTTCCATTGAAGTGTTCTGATGCTTGCGGGCAGGCAGGTAGCTTGCTTGCTTGCAGGCAGCTTGCTTGCAGCATGCTTGAACAGGCATGTAGGCTTAGTGGTCCTTTTTTTAACGAACTTATATATTACTAAAAAGATTTAGCAACTTCATGGAAGGAACAATGAACTTAAAAGTCTTTTACCTTCCATTGAAGTGTTCTAATGCTTGCAGGCAGGCAGGCAGACAGCTTGCTTGCTTGCAGACAGCATGCTTGAACAGGCAGGTAGGCTTAGTGGTCCTTTTTTTAACGAACTTATATAGTACTAAAAAGATTTAGCAACTTCATGGAAGGGATAGTGAACTTAAAAGTCATTTACCTTCCATTGAAGTGTTATGATGCTTGCTTGCAGGCAACATGCTTGAACAGGCAGGTAGGCTTAGTGGTTTTTTTCAAACGAACTTATATAGTACTAAAAAGATTTAGCAACTTCATGGAAGGGACAATGAGCTTAAAAGTCTTTTACCTTCCATTGAAGTGTCCTGATGCTTGCAGGCAGACAGCTTGCTTGCAGCATGCTTGAAAAGGCAGGTAGGCTTAGTGGTCCTTTTTATAACGAACTTATATATTACTAAAAAGATTTAGCAACTTCATGAAAGGGACAATGAACTTAAAAGTCTTTTACCTTCCATTGAAATGTTCTGATGCTTGCAGGCAGACAACATGCTTGAACAGGCAAGTAGGCTTAGTGATCATTTTTTTAACGAACTTATATAGTACTAAAAAGATTTAGCAACTTCATGAAAGGGACAGTGAACTTAAAAGTCTTTTACCTTCCATTGAAGTGTTCTGATGCTTGCAGGCAAACAGGCAGACAACTTGCTTGCTTGAAGACAGGATGCTTGAACAGGCAGGTAGGCTTAGTGGTCCTTTTTTTAACGAACTTATATAGTACTAAAAAGATTTAGAAACTTCATGAAAGGGACAGTGAACTTAAAAGTCTTTTACCTTCCATTGAAGTGTTCAGATTTGATTTTCATCAGGTTCTCTCTCTTCTTTTTGTTGGATGGAATGCTATTTCAAGTAAATCTAGTTCCAATTTCAATGTTTATTTTCTTTGTCTTATCTTATATTAAGCCTATATTGTTCAAATAATTTGGTGATTTAGGTCCCATTGAAGGAAAAACTCGACATCCAAGACATATAATTGGAAAAGCAAGTCCATGGGTAAATATGCTACTCATCCTTTCACCTCTAGAAATTTACACCTCTAGTGTAATACCCGTGCCGTTGGCACTACGATAGAGTACATCACACTTGCACGGAATTGTAGAATAATCGCAATTGGGTTTTTATTTCATTTTTAATAGGAATACATCGTACCACATTTAGTTTAGTATAGCATTGTATAACCATCAGTTTTAGTACTAAAAAAGCTTTTGTAATATGGCTCAACAGTTAAGAAACAGAATGTCATTAGGGAAAACGAAATGCCACATTCAGTTTAGAAGAATATTGAGATGCATTTTTTAGCCGTTTATTTTTTCTCACATAAATTAGCATTCACAAAAATTTCTCTAAGGACGCACCATATAACCATGATCTTCAACATTAAAGTGTTCTGACGCTTATAGGGCCTGAATATGGCAAGCAGAGGGCACCATCAAAAAGTTATCATGTGCATAGACTCAGCCAATGCAGTAAACTATACCAATTCTAGCAAGTCCCCTCCATGGGAGGCGATTCATACTACTAGAAGAATAAAAGAGATGCTCAATTTGTTCGAAGACTGCAAAGTTAAACACGTTGTTCGTGAGACGAATAAAGTTGCGGACAAGCTGGCAAATCTGCTGCCTAATGTGGAGTTTTTTGAGGTGGTTCCTAGCTCTTTTGCGGAGGACTTGAAGAAGATCATTTTCGATGATGCTAGGGGTAAAAAATATTTGAGAATGAAATGCTGTAATCTTTTTCTTTCTTTTTTCTGTGGTCCGAGAAGCCCATATACACCCCATGCTTGCCTTTAAAAAAAAAACTTGCTTGCTTGTAGGCAGGTAGGCTTAGTGGTCATTTTTTTTAACGAACTTATATAGTACTAAAAAGATTTATCAACTTCATGGAAGGGACAATGAACTTAAAAGTCTTTTACCTTCCATTGAAGTGTTCTGATGCTTGCAGGCAGGCATGCAACTTGCTTGCTTGCAGCCAAGCAGGCAGACAACTTGTTTGCTTGCAGGCAGCATGCTTGAACAGGTAGGTAGGCTTAGTGGTCCTTTTTTTAACGAACTTATATAGTACTAAAAAGATTTAGCAACTTCTTGGAAGGGACAGTGAACTTAAAAGTCTTTTACCTTCCATTGAAGTGTTCTAATGCTTGCAGGCAGGCAGCTTGCTTGCTTGCAGGCATGCAGCTTACTTGCTTGCAGGCAGCATGCTTGAACAGGCAGGTAGGCTTAGTGGTCCGTTTTTTAACGAACTTATATAGTACTAAAAAGATTTAGCAACTTCATGGAAGGGACAGTGAACTTTAAAGTCTTTTACCTTCCATTGAAGTGTTCTGATGCTTGCAGGCAGACAGATTGCTTGCTTGCAGTGTTTGCAGGCAGCATGCTTGAACAGGTAGGTAGGCTTAGTGGTCCATTTTTTAACGAACTTATATAGTACTAAAAAGATTTAGCAACTTCATGGAAGGGACAGTGAACTTAAAAGTCTTTTACCTTCCATTGAAGCGTTCTGATGCTTGCAGGCAGGAAGCATGCTTGCAGGCAGAATGCTTGAACAGGCAGGTAGGCTTAGTGGTCATACTTATTCTTGCCTTTCATCTTCTCCGCCAAAAAAGCAAATTCATCAAAACCCAAACCCAAACCCAAACCAATCAATTACCAAAAAAAAAAAAAAACCCAAAACTATAGGCCACACAACCTATAATCCACACATACCTCAACTTGATTTTTTGCAGTTTGGGAATCATAAACCTTTGCTATGATCAAAGCGGTTAAACCAAATTAAAGGAAGTGTGAAGAGACGAGATGCAAAGGAATTGGGAGGTTGCCATGGAAATGATGGGTTTTTTATGCTTTGTTTGTGTCTAATCAAATAAAAAAGCAACAAATCAAATTAAATTAAAAATTGTCTTCAACAAAATCACAGTTGCACCAAAACACAATGTTAATCCTCAATTACCTATTTCTGTGCATTTCATATCTGCAGACTCCAACAAATAGCGAAGCTTTTTCTGCTCAAGTAGATAACTTTCTTCGAGCTCTATAAACGACCGAATACAAAGCCTCAACTTTTTTATATACTCTTCCATCTGCTCACATTTTCCCTACAAAATCAACAAAACCCAAACCCAAACCAATCAATTACCAACAAAAAAAAAACCCAAATCTAATCAAAATGTTGCACTTCCCCACATACTCTGACTCAAAATCATTCAATTAATTTCAAACAACCACAAAATCTAATCAAAATAAAGGAATGAAACATTTTAACTCCAAAACAAATAACCCCATACTCAAAAACCAATCAAATTCAAAAAAAAGAAAGAAAAAAAATATGGATTTTCAAGAGAGAGCAACAGACCTTGTGATCATACTTGTTCTTGCCTTTCATCTTCTCCGCCAAGAAGGCAAATTCATCAAAACCCAAATCCAAACCAATCAATTACCAACAAAAAAAAAACCCAAGTCTAATCACAATGTTGCACTTCCCCACATACAAAAAACTCAAAATCATTCAATTAATTTCAAACAACCACAAAATCTAATCAAAATAAAGCAATGAAGCATTTTAACTCCAAAACAAATAACCCCATACCCAAAAATTCCCAAATGGCATAATGCCATTGTTGTGGATGGTAATCTTTTTGAATGCCATCATAACCATCAAACTTCAGGGAAAATGAAAAAAAAAAAAAAAAATCCAAAACCATGAAATTGTGAATACCCTATTTAAACCTTTATAAACTTTTGCAATAATCAACCATCCAAATTCAACAATCTCAAAATTTGCAACATTCAACCAAATTCAACATACCCAATCACAACATTCAATTAAATTCAAGAATTAACCTGTGCAATATACAGTCTCAAAATTTTCAATATTCAACCAAATTCAACTTACTCATCAAAACAATAGACCAAATTCCACATACCCGTGACAACATTTTCCCAAATTTCTTTTGCTATTGAAACCCAAAAGTGAAAAAAGAAGAGATTTGATAAAGACGTAGAGACGCTAGGAAAACCCCCTATCACAACATTCAACAGTAGAAAATGAAATCCCAAAAAAATAAAACAACGTGTAGAATGAGAGTATACATGCTTAGTTATATGGTTGTTGAAAGAAGAAAAAAATCACCATGAGTAGTCAACATCTGAAGGAAATGAGTTAATTAACCATTTGAAGGAAATGAGTTAATTAAACATTTGAAGAAAAGCAAGTCAATGATTCACGACAAACCACAAACATCACATTTTAATTGAGAACTTTTTAAGGTTGTTTACTAAGAAAAACAAGTTAGTAGAAGGGCCACATTCATTCAAAGAGAGAGACTCTCTACTGGAATATAAATGTCTCAGTAATTGACGAACATTTAAGAAACTGCTTTGAATGAAATTAAAAAAAAATGAAACATACCTATAACAACATTCAACCAAATTAAACATACTCATCACAACATGCAACCATATTTCTTTAGGATGGAAACACAAAAGTGAAAAATCGAAGAGATTTGAGAGATATTGCAAATATTCAACCAAATTAAACATACTCATCACAACATTCAACCAAATTAAACATACTCATCACAATATTCAACCGTATTTCTTTAAGATAAAAACACAAAATTGAAAAATCGAAGAAATTTGAGAGATAGGGCAAAAATTTAACCAAATTAAACATACCCATAACAACATTCAACTATATTTCTTTAGGAGAGAAACCCAAAATTGAAAAATCGCAGAGAATTAAGAAATGGCAAACAGTGAACCAAATTAAACATACACATCACAACATTCAGCCAAAAATTCAATTGCATGAAGGAAAATGATAAACCATACCTTCTCTATAATTAGATTGAGTTCCTTACAGATGTTGAGAGTTCTGCTAAGAGATGATGAGCATCTTTAGAGATCCGTGAGAGATGAAGAGTAACCATATATTCACTGTTGATTGAATCCATCACAGTAAATCCCAGAGAAATTTAGTAGTACATAAGAAAAATAGGAGAAGAAGAGGTGAGTGATGAACTCCCACTTGCCAATTGATGGTGGAGAGAGTGACGAAAGTCTTCTCTGAGAATAAATGAATGGAAGAGAGAGGAGATGGGTCCTTCTTCTTCTCTTCTCTGCATCGAGAAAGGAGAAAGTTTGGGTGGGAGGGGTTTGGGTAGAGGAAGAGAGGGGAAAGGAGAGGGAGAGGAAAGCTATCGAGTTTTTTTATTTTTCACTTAACTTTTGCCAATGACATAAAAATGCCAAGTAAGACAAAAAGACTCAAATTACTGTTCATGAACAGTAAAAAGCCTATATGAAATGTAAGATAGATATTAGAGAAAATGACATTTTGAACATTGCCTCAACTTACGTAATCTATTTCATTTGTGCTTGAGATTTGAGCATTGAAATGTCATCGAGATGTGAAAATGGATGATGTTGTAGTGGCTCGAGGAAATTAGATGTTATAGTAGAAGAGAAATTCTAAAAGGCGAGGAAACGAGCGAGGGAAGTGAGGTGGCGGAGTGAGGATCGTCTATTCCGCTTGAGATGCGCGTACAAAAACGATGACACACATTTCGAGTGGGATGAACGGTACCCAATACGCTCAGTATACGCACAAAAAACAATGACACACATCCCAGGAGGACTGGACAGTCCCCACCTCGCCACCTCCCTCCCTCCCCTCGCTCGTTTCCTCGCCGTGTAGAAGCGCTCGTTATAGACTTTGAGGGAAGAAAACATTCTCCGTTTTTCACACACTTACTGTATTTACATGTAGATGGCATTGTTGGGTACATAAAAAGCAAATCCAGGACTTCCTAAGAAATGGTATGAAATTTGGGAGGGGAGGGTCTGGATGGGGGGACTGTGAGTTCGAAAAATTTTCAAACCAAGTTATTCTCGCGACGGAGTCGGATCATTCTAAGCCTGGCTAGTTTTGGTAGGCTAGTTCACAAGTTTAGGTGACAAAAACACCTCATGCAGTCTTCAAAATATTTGGATATGTCCTCAATAGCTCAATTTCTATCATAAAATACGCGGCCATATCATCACTATCTTCAATATATATATATATATATATATATATATATATATATATGTCTCAATATGGTGAAATATTTCAAGATACTCTGATTTGGATCCTTTCTTGATATATATATATAATAGCGAAAATGACATTTTGAACATTGCCTCAAGTTGCGTAATCTATTTCATTTGTGCTTGAGATTTGAGCGTTGAAATGTTTTTGTGTGTCCATTGCATAGAGTGACTAGAGTGTCCATAAATCAATTAAGCAAATAAAGTTTGGAAAATAATACACCAACCCTAAATTGAAGGCGCTTCATCTGATCAATAATGACAATACATTACACTTATTGTCTTTTTATAATCTTGATAGTATTTTCCCTTATTTTCAGTTCGTCGCATTAAAACATGTCATGTTCCGCTAAACCAACGAACATGTCTTGTGCATGTGCCAAGTGATGGAACCATTACATTGGTTCCAAATCTCAACATATATACTTATCTTAGACCATATATTATAGACTACTCTGCACAAACCTGCTGTGATGTATATAATAGTATCTACAACTACATGTATTTTAACAAAGAAATTGGTGGATCTCAGTGTCCCAAGTATTTATTATTTTGTTTACTTGTAAATCTTAGTCAGTGTGTTAGTTTGATTAGTACTTAAAAGGATGTAATCTAAGAGTTAAAGACCATTGTTGTATGCCGGGGAGTGAGCAAATTGTTAATAAACAATAAATTGTATGGTTTCCCTGAAGCTACGCAAGGCCATGATTTGTGTATGAACAGGCTGTTACATAACAAAACTACAATCGAACATTGAGAACTTCACGCGTTGAAAATTATTAATGAAATACAATTTGTTTAGCAGAAGGCATTTCAAATAATATTCTTCAGTTTTACTTGCAATTTGTAGCATTGTGCGACTACTGTGACACACATTAGCTGACTTTTGGTCAAGCGCACAGGTATGTCAATGGAGACTCTAGATTTGGGAGGTAAATCGAGACGATGACTAATTTTTGGGGGGATTTTCAATTGATTGCAGTAATGGGGAGGTAACATTGAGAACTCCCTAAATATGCCCTCCCTCCTACAATAAACACATTATAGTTGTTAAGAAAATGTAACAAAAAATAAAGAGACATTAATGTGGCTACTAAACTTGGGCATAAAATGGGATTGGATTTGAGAATATGCCTTGATTTTGGACTCATAATCTCTAATAGTAAGACACACATGGTTCGAGTTACGTTCTTCAAGTTTATTATATTCAACCATGTCTATTTTCTCAACAATTTGATTTTAATATCAATGGTAGGAATGAAAGTCTAATGAATATGAAAATCACATGCCTTGGGGGACCAATGAGTAGAATTCTCATGTTCATGTGGAGTGATATATCAATTTGACGGATGCATACAAAGTTATGCTCAACAACTTTGCTCATAATGCAAATGATATCAAGGTTGCAATGACAGAAGAAAATCAGGCTGCAGTTGTAGAAAACCAGGCAATAGAAAAGAATGACAAGGAATTGGTGGAAGAACATGAAAATAAGTACCCAAATGAAATTGTGCCCAACTCAAACGGGGATGATAAAGTAGGAAAAATCAACAACATGCCGGCAACCATTAGTTCAGGTGCAAAGAAAGACAACAGCTCCCATGATGATGGTGTGAAATTTGGGCACTGCAGTGTGATACAACTTACCGAAGCAGAACTGAATAAAACGAAAAGTTTCCATCCTCTTCCTGAGATTGAATATGCGTTAACGATGATAAATGAATACGAAAAGGGGAATGTAGTTCCTTCTACATTGCAAGAAGCTATTGTAGGTCATGGCAAAGATGCAGTGAATGCAAACTACATTTGATTAAAAGATGTATGGGAAGAGGATAAGAACCGCACATGCAATAGATTCAGACAAGAAATTTGTCAGGTTCCTGAAGAAGAGCATGTGCCAGGCCTCTCCAGTGATGATGATGTGTTTACAGAACCGACTGCAAAGACGTTCTCTAACACCCACACCAAAAATTTTCGACTCTGTCCCCGGAAATCCAATAGAACTAAGAAAGTAAACAAAATGTACAAAGGCTGAGTTGGTTTATAATCTAGGTTTGTTTTGGTGAATCCTCTCTTGTGAGAGTTTGTTTCAATATTTGCTTTTACTTTTGTTTCATTTGTATAAAGGTTTTGGGGTCCTTAAAATCCAGCTCGATTTCAAAAAAAAAAAAGATATATCAATTTGGCCTAAAATATAGGGGTCCTCATGGATTTTCATGGCATAAGATTCCGTGCAACCAAACACACCCTTATTGCCAATGGTGTTATGGTCAAGTGGTTAGGGCTGTGTGTGTTTATCCCCCGCGTCCTAGGTTTGAGACCCGTTGGCGGCATGGTTATTTTCTTATGGTGTTGACCACCTTGTTGATAGGTTATGAGATCCTATAAAAATCTAGCTCGTTTTCAAAAAAAAAAAAAACAAAAAAAACAAAAAAAAACGCACCCTTATTTCTTGGAGTTTATATGTCTGGTTTCCTAATCGTATAATGAAACACAATAGTAATTAGTTTTCTAGATATATTCTACAAGAAAAATATAATAATTAAAATTTTTCTGTGATAGAAAAGAGATTATGCGCCATTGGTGTAGGTGCCTGAACCTAGCAGCAATTAGCCGTTAACTTATAAAAAGTTATGTTTATAAATTTTAAGAAAAACCTTTCCATAATCAATAAATATGAGTTGTTCTACTTATACGGGCTTTCAGCAACAGGTCAAGACACAAGTTAACGTAAGGGCAAAACACAAGCTGGAGGGCATGCATTTGTCACCTGGACTACACTATTATCGTACCACAGAGGTATCGGGCATGTTGTAGCCTACTAGGAAATTTGTTTTAAATCATGTCTTTTAGATTTATATTCTCCAGTTGCTTTTTTGTTCATTTTGTTGTGCAATGGATGTTGTTAGTACTCTACTCTATATTTCTGCTAGAGTTTACTGTACAACTCTGATCCAAGCTTGATTGCAAGTCTTTTTACTTGATCTATCGAGCACTAAAAGGTAAGGATAAACAAGGGTGAGATCTAGAGAGAGAGGCTGCAATGATAAATGGTAAACAAAAATGCGAGTCATATTTATTTTCCAGCATCCCTTAGATCACATGGCAACTAGCTGCTTCACGTTTACTGGATAAACATATTGTTGTGAACCATCATAAAGGTTATCTACAAAAAGGCGAGAAGCTGCCTCTGTTGGATGATAAAGATCCCAGAAAACGTGATCCTTTCGGTTGGGACAATAATTGGAAATGGGAAGGCAAGCAACCTTGGCACCGAGGTTCCCCAACCCACAACAAGCAGCTTTAACCTCAACAAATCCTGTTACGAAAGAACCCAAATTAGAAGACAATGAAAACATTAATTATTCTGTTCAAGTTGAGTCGAAATGTTGAAGAATATATTATACCGTAAGCAGCAGGCCTTTGAATGAAGTTAAGTAAGACATTATAAGTGTCGAATATGGCATAGTTTATGTCCTTGAGTTCTGCTTTCATTTGCTGCATGATGGTTTTAACGCCTTCGTTGTACTGATTAGACCAGTAATTTGATTCCTTATTGCACTCCCCTGTTTTGTTCTGGTTCCTCTGAGATGGACAACATCCTATTGCCCCGATTCCAACCATTACAAACTTACGTGCCCCAAGGCTGTAAATTCTCTGTGGAAGGAAAAGGTAATGGTTTTTAAAAATAAAGAAGAATGAGAAAATAAATTAGGGTTGAACAAAAAATCGATCAAACCGATTTAAATCGAACTGGTTCGGTTTAAATTCGGTTCAGATTGGTTTCGGTTTTAAAAAATTCAAAACCGAAGTGGTCAGTTCGGTTTTCGGTTTCTATGTGACTTTAACCGACCAAACCGAACCGACCAAATATATATAATAAATAATATATATTTTATATATAAATAATACAATATGTTGCGAAACGAACTTTTACTTTGGAAAGGCAACTTGTGATAAGAGAAACTTTAGAGATAACACCTACAGATCCCACCCAGTTATTTAATAAACATCTTGATTGATCTGGAGAGTTAGATTTCATGACCCAAGATTTACTTTTGCAAAGCAACTTCTGAAAAGATTAGCTTTGAGAAGAACAGCTATTTCAACCTTTCTGATTGAGTTTAGTAGTTGTCTTACCTTTAGCTGTTGTGTTACCATGCTTTTCATGGAATCTACAAACTGCTGTGGAGTACTGCTCTTTTGATGGGTGGTGGATCCGGATGCAAAGTAGCCAAGGATGTCATTGCTTCCTATCACGATTAAATAGATCGACTTTGCGAAAAGTTTCTGTGCTGTAACGTTTCCTAGCTGCTGAGCCAGCTCCGTTTGTACTGCTGAATAGTAATCTATCTGCTTATTGAATGTGATAGCTTGGCGCTGCGTACGAATGTAGTAAACAATATGTATTCAGTACTCCATTCACACCTGTGTCCATTGTACTAATCTTATCACAGACATTTGATGATCAAATTTCCAATATTTACTAAATAAACATGATGATCAACATGAAGTGCTTACAAAGAGCTTGTCGGTGCCATCCATGATCCCAGCTCCACCGGAAGCAAAGCTGACGCCACCAATAAATGCATTGGTCTTGTTTGAGGCTGATCTAACGGACAGATATGCTGGTGGCGACGCTAACCCAAGCTTTTCAGCTGCAGTACAAGTAGTTCAGAATCATACTAAACTATCAAAAGCACTTAACATAGCATGAATCATCTTTCCTATCAGTAGAACATGCACCGGACCTAAATTGCCGAACTAGTCTGGGTCATGCACCATGACTCAACAGTGCAACTTTGGTCTGTTGTTTAACACTTGACATGAAGTGGTGTTTGCTGTTGGCTCATAGGTTAAGGAGATATAAATGCAATCATGTAGTGTGAATAGACCATTCATCAAAACAATACGACGAAGCAAAATTTAAATAAAGAGATAATATCTTGTATGGTGTGAGATTGTCGAAGAGATGAAGTGACTTACCCACTAAATCTGCAGCATTCTTGCCATTGCTAAACCTCCCAGTAGCTTTTCCACCCGGAAAATCCACCCCATTGTGCGGAAAATTAGCCTTTGCAAGTGAAATCGAAAGATGGTTATTGTTCCCCACATCAGCTAATGAGTCCCCAAACACAAAAAAAGCCGGGACTGTTCGATTCTGGGCCATTGTGCATGTAAAGGTGAGAGCAAAACAGAGGAAGAAACAGAACGTAGAGACGAATTGAGCCATAAGTAGTAGTGTTCAAAATCTCTAGCTATGTCACTCTCCTTGTGGATGACCTATAGCATGGGCAATGGGGTTTTTAAAGGCTGAATTTACAAGTGTGAACATTTGAACGAGGAGATTTAATGGGCAAAGCCGTGTCGGCTCTGGTAAGGAGAGACACTACAAAACATATTATTAGACTGTGTTTGATATTAGTAGTATTGATAAGACTGCAAAAAAAAATTGAAGGCCATGGAAGATAGATTTTTTTCCATGTCAACCTCGCCGAGTCGCTCTCTTACTAGCTGGATTACTACGCTGGTATAGTGTAATTCTGAACTTTACACAAATCCAAATTTTTAGGTAGAGTGTCTGAGTTGAGTAGTGTTCTCTGACTTTACCTTCTCGTTTGTTAATTTGGTTGTATTGGGAATAATTATCACCATAAATATCAGCGCATAGTTCCATTAAATAGCCATCTACTGCACTTGATTTTTGTTTAGAGATGTAATGTGAAGATATCATTGAGCTTGGATTAGGTGAGGAACTGTGGGAAGATCGCATTGTTTGGAGGACCAAAATCTATGTAGCCGACCCCGAAAATCTCGGAAATGGGCTTTGATGATGATGTAATGTGAGGTTGGGATAATTGCAATGTGTTAACGTGGATGTACAACGAAAAAATATCATTGATACAAGAAAAAATGTATCATATAAGGTGATTCTAGTGGGAATACATGCATTGGGTGTTTTATGATTTTGTGCTCATCAGTTATCAAGTGTAAAATGCTAATCCATTTTTCTTTACAATTGGACAAATTTGGCCGGAATAGCCAGCACAAAGATTAGATCTTTGAAAATGTGTTTAGTGCATGATTGACATTTTGAAATTGATCTAAATATAATCCACACATGTCTTATATTTTAGTATTTATATCAAATCCAGATAACTAGAAAGAACCTGATAACTTATAGTAGTCTTCTCCGCGTGATCCTTGAAGGATTTCTAGAATTTCAATCCTATAAATAGAAAATTTTAGTCCACTGATAAGTTGTTGTATAGTGAACTTTTAAGGTTTCAACCATAAATACCGATGATTTTTTTTCTTGATGCATGATTAACGGATGCGATTGAGGCTATTCTCCATTTAAGCAAATGTGGCAGTCCCCTTAACCAGATTCTTGGAGAAATAATTCATCTAAACCTACAAATTTGACCTTAAGAGATCTCCCTCCCATGTTTTGTAGGAAATGGGACCCAAATGGTGGGAAAGGTTAACTAAACACATGGTTTTCAACGCGTTGTGGACTGCTGGGAAATGAAGCACCGCCCCATATGGCAGTGTACTCACTCACAGTCACAAACTGACCAAACATACTGGATCCAGTACCATCCTATGAAGGCCTTGAAGATCACTAATCTTCTTCATTTGCCTTGAAGACCAAAAAGTGATTTTCAGCATTTTGTAGGATTTGTTTGACCAATGTGTGAAAGCGCAAGTACTTTTGGTGCTGCTTTGGCCATTGCCAACTCTTGTGTGTATAAATAGCATTTGGTACTACACAAATAGCCAAATAGAGTGGTTGCCTTATGCCATTTCTTGGGTCAAATACAACAAAATGTTTTTTTGGTTTGGTTACCCGACATGCATAGGACCAGAATAGTGTTAGGAGACGTTGTTCAAGTCAAGGACTGTTGGATAAAGTCCTATTCTTCAGGGTTGTTAGCTGTATTTTCTCTATTTGATTCATTCATGATTGTGTAAACCACTAAGCGAGACCTGTGCTAAGTGGACTGGTTTTTTCTCCTTTTCTGTTAGATGTAAGGCTATATAAGTTTAGAACTACTTCAATAAAAGATAGATCATTCATACCATCTGTTTGTGTTCTTTACATATGGTATCAGAGCCAACACTAGGCCTGTAGAGAAGAAACATTTGGTAGCAGACTTTGAGTGATCAAACACAGAGAGAATGAGCAACGATAAGACTCTAACGAAGATCCCTCACTTTGATGGTCATTACGATCACTGGAGTGAGCTGATGGAGAACTTGCTCAGGGCAAAAGGTTTGTGGACCTTGGTGGAGAATGGTTTTGAAGAACCAACAACAGAGACGATGCTGACCGAGGCTCAGAAAACACAGATTGAAGACGTCAGAATGAAGGATCACCAGGTGAAGCATTATCTCTTCCAGGCTCTTGATCGCAGCGTCTTCGAACAAATCTTGGACCGTCGTACATCCAAAATCATTTGGGATTCAATGAAGCAGAAGTTTGGAGGGAATGCCAAGGTGAAGAAATCTCTTCTTAACTCACTGAGAAGGGAATTCGAGGTTCTAGCGATGAAGAAGGATGAAACCATCACTGAGTATTTTGCAAGGGTGATGACAGTCTCCAACAAGATGCGGAGCAATGGCGAAGACATGCCTGACTCGAAGATTGTCGAGAAGATCCTACGAACCCTAACTGAGAGGTTCACATATATTGTGGTGTCCATCGAAGAAGCAACAGATACTGACCATTTATCAATCGATGAACTACAGAGTTCGTTGGTAGTACATGAGCAGAAGTTTCGAAGGGTGAACAATGAGGATGAGGATCACGTTCTGAAGGTAGAAGACCGGTTTGGAACGAGAGGCAGAGGAAGAACATCTCCTAGAGGTAGGGGACGAGGAAGAGGAAGGACAACCTTCAGCAAAGCAACTGCTGAATGTTATAAGTGCCACAAGCTAGGACACTTTAAAAATGAATGTCCAATGTGGAACAAGGAAGCAAATTATGCAGAGATAGATGTGGAAGATGAGCTGTTGTTGATGGCACATGTGGAGCTGCATGAAGCAAAGAGAAGTGATGCTTGGTTTATAGACTCTGGATGTTCAAACCACATGTGTGGCAGTCCAGGTATGTTTACAAGCTTGGATACAAAATTTTCACATACTGTCAAGCTTGGAAACAATACTAGAATGAAGGTTACTGGAAAAGGAGTTGTGAAGATAGCTTTGCAAGGAGTTACCTATGTCATTGGTGATGTGTACTGCGTACCTGAGCTCAAACAATCTGTTGAGCGTGGGGCAACTTCAGGAAAAAGGATTGGCAGTATTGTTCAAGGATGGTGTGTGCAGTGTCTATCATCCACGGAGAGGGAAAATGACAGAGTCTATCATGAGGACAAACAGGATGTTTGTCTTGCTAGCTGATCCACATGTTGCGGCGGAGGAAGAAAGATGTCTACACATCAGTGCCATGGATCAGTCTACGTTGTGGCACCATCGTTATGGCCATATCAGCTACAAAAGTCTGCGTACCTTGCAATGCAAGGAAATGGTGGTGGGTTTGCCACAGATTGTAGCTTCGAGAGTCACCTGTGATTCATGTATGAAGGGAAAGCAGCACCGGACTCCTTTTCCCAAAAGGAGTCAATGGAGAGCAACCGAGAGACTACAACTAGTTCATGCAGACCTTTGCGGACCCATCACACCAGCATCAAACAACCAGAAGAGGTACTTATTATGTTTCATAGATGATTTCTCTCGAAAGGCATGGATTTATTTTCTAGGAGATAAGTCAGAAGCTTTCTATCATTTTAAGCATTTCAAGATACTTGTAGAAAAAGAAATTGGAATGTATATTAAATGCTTGAGAACAGATAGAGGAGGAGAGTTTAACTCTGCAGCGTTCATTGATTTCTGTAAGCAACATGGGGTGAAGAGACAGTTGACCGCAGCTTACACCCCGCAGCAAAATGGAGTGGCCGAGCGCAAGAACCGTACCGTGATGAACTTGGTGCGAGCCATTCTGTCAGCAAAGAACGTACCTAAGTCCTTTTGGCCAGATGCTGTTCAGTGGATAACTCATGTCTTGAATCGATCGCCTACCTTAGCTGTGAAGGATATGACCCCGGAGGAGGCATGGAGTGGTGAAAAGCCATCAGTGGAGCATTTTCGAGTGTTTGGTTGTGTGGGACATGTTCACATACCAGATGCGAAGAGAACGAAGCTTGACGATAAAAGTGTGAGTTGTGTACTACTTGGGGTTAGTACTGAATCTAAAGGGTACAGAATGCTTGATCCAGTTGCCAAAAAGATCATTGTGAGCCGTGATGTAGTCTTTGATGAACATGATGCGTGGGATTGGGATGCAAGCTATGAAGTAGAGCAGTTGATGGAGTTAGAATGGGGAGACGACATTGAAGGAAATGCTGATGAAGAAGAAGAAGCAATGGGGAGTACAAATGAAGAAGAAGAAGCAGTTGGAGCTGAGAATAACTCTCCAGCTGCTGTAGAGGATTTGATAGCAAGGGAGGGAAGAGATCGACATCCTCCAGTGTGGATGAGAGACTACACATCTGGTGAATACTTGTCAGAAGAAGATGAAGCAAACATGGCAAACATGGCACTTATGGTGTCATCTGATCCTACAAGCTATGAGGAGGCAGTTACAAGCTCACAATGGAGGCTGGCCATGGATGAAGAGATCAGGTCCATCGAAAGAAATCAAACCTGGCAGCTAGTGACACTACCTAATGGAGCAAAGAGAATAGGAGTGAAATGGGTATACAAAACCAAGCTAAATGAGCTTGGAGAAGTCAACAAATACAAAGCAAGACTGGTGGTGAAAGGCTACTCTCAGCAACATGGAATTGACTATACAGAGGTATATGCACCTGTGGCTAGGATGGACACAGTACGGATGATCATTGCTTTTGCTGCTCAAAGAGGTTGGACACTTTATCAATTAGATGTCAAGTCTGCGTTCTTATATGGGGACTTGAAGGAAGATGTTTTTGTGGAGCAGCCAAAGGGATATGAGAAGAAAGGAAGTGAGCAGATGGTGTACAAGCTACAAAAGGCTCTTTACGGACTAAAACAAGCACCTCGAGCTTGGTTTAGTCAGATAGAGTCTTACTTCATCAAGGAGGGGTTCGAAAGGAGTCCAAGTGAGCCCACACTCTTTGTTAAGAGAAAGGGAGGTAAGATTCTTATTGTGAGCATTTATGTTGATGATTTGTTGTTCACTAGTAATGATGAAGAGATGTTGTGCGAGTTCAAATTTATCATGAAAAAGGAGTTTGACATGACAGATTTGGGAAAGACGAGATTCTTTCTCGGAATTGAAGTGTTACAAAGGTCTGATGGTGTTTTTATATGCCAAAGAAAGTATGCAGCTGAGATTCTAAGTCGTTTTGGCATGGAGGAGAGCAATTCTGTTTGTAATCCTATTGTTCCAGGACAAAAGATTGATAGAGATGAAGGTGGAATCATGGCGGATGCAACTCAGTTCAAGCAAGTGGTAGGGAGTCTGATGTACCTCACAGCTACTCGACCTGACCTTATGTTCGTTGTAAGCCTCATTAGCCGTTTCATGGCAAGTCCTACACAGCTACATTTTGCAGCAGCAAAGAGAATCCTGAGGTATTTAAAAGGGACTATGGACTATGGTGTGTTTTACAAGAAGGGAGGAGCTAGTGACTTGGTGGCATTCACAGACAGTGATTATGCTGGGGATGTGGAGGATAGTAAGAGTACTTCAGGCTACGTGTTTTTGATGTGTGGAGGAGCAGTAGCTTGGTCATCAAGAAAGCAGCCCATCGTCACTCTGTCAACCACTGAGGCTGAGTTTGTCGCAGCTGCTGCTTGTGCGTGCCAAGCTATTTGGATGAGAAGGGTTCTGAAAGAAATCGGTCATTTGCCGGCAGATGGTACTGTGATAATGTGTGACAACACTTCAACTATAAAGTTGTCTAAAAATCCGGTTTTACATGGCCGTTCCAAGCACATACGAATAAGGTTTCATTTTCTTAGGGATCTTACTAAAGAAGGAGCTGTTGAGTTATCATACTGTGGCACTCGAGACCAGTTTGCAGATTTGATGACTAAGCCTCTCAAGTTAGAAGCATTTCAAAGGCTCCGCAAGGAACTGGGTGTGTGTGCTGTTTCAGATTTGAACTAATTGCTTGCCCAAGGCAATGAGTTCAAGGGAGGGATTGTTAGGAGACGTTGTTCAAGTCAAGGACTGTTGGATAAAGTCCTATTCTTCAGGGTTGTTAGCTGTATTTTCTCTATTTGATTCATTCATGATTGTGTAAACCACTAAGCGAGACCTGTGCTAAGTGGACTGGTTTTTTCTCCTTTTCTGTTAGATGTAAGGCTATATAAGTTTAGAACTACTTCAATAAAAGATAGATCATTCATACCATCTGTTTGTGTTCTTTACAAATAGAGGGTGGTTGACTGAAGATTCATAACACATTCTCGGATATTTATTGCATGACTAAGATAATTATGTGAGAAAGCGAATACTTGGTATTGATGAGACATCGACAGTCATCCAATCGTAGTCGGATACATAGCACGAACCAACTTTAATAGAAGATAGCCCGGACGAATCAGGCCCAAGTCAGGTCCCAGTCAGGAGATCGAGCCCAATATGGCAAAAATCTAGGAGCTTGACCCAGAACAGGAGGGCCAAGACACAGACTCTTTGGCTAGAATAAGCTCAAAACCCATTTCGGCCACTCCTACTACAACTAAGAGAAGGATATTGAGTCCTAACGGGAAACAAATACTAAGGAAGGAAATAAATTATCTCATTATAAAGGGAGAATATGAATAAGATTTTCTCCTTTTATTGGCTTATTGCACAATCATAGATAGTGTTAATGAAGGAAATAAATTCTCTCGTTATATAAAGTGGATAAGAGGAAGAATTAAGGTATGCAACCCTAATTTTATCAAGCCAAATTTCATCTTCTTGATCAAAGCCTGACTTTATCATCGTGCCTTTGGCCACCCACACGGTGGTTCTTGGTAAACCTTTGTTCATCTTACAAGTCAAAGCCAAGAAGAACGAATTTGATAAATAACCATTACATCATTTCCAACCACTCTAATTGGCTATTTGTGTAAGAACGAAGTCAAGAAAATGACATTTCCACTCTACAGGTCAAAGTCATCTTACAGGTCAAAGTCAACATTTCCACCATTACAACATTTCCAGCCATAGAAGAACGAATTTGATAAATAACCATGACTTTGACCTGTAAGATGACTCTAATATTATAAAAAGGTAATTAGAGTAGAATTACTTATAAACTACACAATTTCTACTTTTGGGATGGAATAGCAAAACCCAAGACTACAACCATAGAATTACACTAGCTAAAGATCACAAATTTTTTTTTTGATTACTTAGTACCATCTCCAACTTTCTATATCATCATTCATATCATTCAATTATGTGCATGCCAATAATCCTATTAATTCAACACGAAATGAGCTCCTCAACAATGTTCGACACTACTGCCCTGCAGCATTGTTGGTCAATGTCTAATGAGCTTTGCTACAGAGCGAGGGAAAGGGGGCGAGGGATGGGTCCCATCTGCCTCGAGATAAGTGCATCAAATTTTAGATGTATAATGACGCTCATCTCGAGACAGATGGGTGGCTTTCACCCATCCCTCGCTCCCTCCCTCGTTCCCTCCCTCCACCTCTAGAATTTTCCTTGTCTAATATGTATCCTTCTGCATGTGGCCAACATACATGCATACAATGAGTCATTTCATCAATCCTCACAACCTCACGAACAAGATAAATAACCCCAAAACTTGCTCACTTCCGCAAACAACATTTCTTGATCACTACAATAAAATAACTCATTAAAAATAAAGAAAATATATGAACCGATTTTATAAATAACAAATCATAATTTTACTAGTTTTGCTAAGTAGCCAGGTCAGTCAGCCATTTTTTTGCCAGGGTTTGATTTTTTTTACAATTTTACTCATTCTCTTTAAAACACAACTACAAACATCATTTATAGAAATGAGAAAATTGTAAAATTGTAAAAACCTAACACTGACAAAAAAATGGCTGACTTACCTGACTACCTCAAATTGGTGTAATTTTACATAAATAAAAATTACATGTTTTATTTGTGATTGATAATTAGACAATAAGATCTCTATTTTCTGTATCCACAAACCACAATATTTCATCCTACTTGATATACACGTAATTATTACAAATTATAACCCTTAATTTATATATGTTAGTGCTTCAATTAATATATTTTATTCTAATTATTTCAATTTTTATATTTTTGTAGGAATCTGCGCGCGTGAACGATAAAATCGCATTAAGGCGACAAATTTGAGAAAATGATTAATTTGTTGATTCTAGTGGTGGTACAAAAGAGTGGTTCACACATCTAAGCCTAACCCGAATAAGCATGATCCACTTACTTTAACCAAGCCCAAGCTCAAGCCCAGAAAACTAGAATCCTAAGCTAGAATTTTCCTTGTCTAATATGTATCCTTCTGCATGTGGCCAACATACATGCATACAATGAGTCATTTCATCAATCCTCACAACCTCACGAACAAGATAACCCCAAAACTTGCTCACTTCCGCAAACAACATTTCTCGATCACTACAATAAAAATAACTCATTAAAAATAAAGAAAATATATGAACCGGTTTATAAATAACAAATCATAATTTTACTAGTTTTGCTATGTAGTTTGGCCAGTCAGCCATTTTTTTGTCAGGGTTTGATTTTTTTTACAATTTTACCTATTTTCTTTAAAACACAGCTACAAACATCATTTATAGAAATAGAAATGATAAAATTGTAAAAACTTAACCCTGACAAAAAAATTGCTGACTAACCTGAGTACCTAAAATTGGTGTAATTTTACATAAATAAAGATTACATGTTTTATTTGTGATTGATAATTAGACAATAAGATCTCTATTTTCTGTATCCACAAACCACAGTATTTCATCCTACTTATTTGCCATTCTCGAAATCGAAGCCTAATGACTCTCACTCATGTCTTCAAATACAATAGCCACACATGATGGATACTTATTTTGGTGGATACTTATTTTTGGTATATATATATATATACTTGGTCAAACACGTAGATGTTTATTAATGAAAGCAAAGGAAACAAAAAATAAAGAGAAACATTCATATATCAAGGAATGCCAAGACACCATGAAAGCGTCAAAACCCAAATTTCTAAACAAATCACAAGTCGAACCCATCATTCAAAATAATTCTCTAATCTCAATAAAGATAGAGTGCTCTGATCTATTGAGTCATTCAATACCCTTTTATTTCTTTCTTTCTACACACACCACATGAGAACGTGAGAGACCCTACGCCATAACCACTCCCCCAACGGGAAGGATTAGCTTGAGACCACAAACTTAGCCAATCTAAAATGGAGCCTTGAAACATCAAACTCAAACCAAATTCTGCCAAGAAACTGCTCCAAATGGATTTGGAGAAACAACAGTGAAACATCAAATGGTCCAGCGTCTCGTCAATTTCATTGGAAAGCACCCAAAGACTCCCTGTGTGGATTCCTCTTTTCCTTAACCTATCTTTAGTCAAGATTTTCTCATGCAATACTGACCAACTAAAGAAATTAATCCGAGGAAAAAAGTTTTTCACCTATACCAGATTTTTGTGAGAGGAAATGAAGGGGTTAGAGTGGGTCTCATAGTGAGATGCAGCCAACATATCCGAAAATTCTTTCACCGAGAAGCCCACACCTTTACCCTTCCACACCAAATTATCGGATCCCTCTGAGAGCATTTGTCTATTCAACATAAGCATTAAATTAACGAACTCTTCTAGCTCTCCAGTATTTAGGGGTCTTCGAAATGAAAGATCCCAAGAATTGCTATTAGACCGAAAATTACTCACACTCCCATATTGATTGTTGTTAATGATAAACAACATTGAGAACAGATCCTTCAAAGATTGGTTACTACACCAAACATCATGCCAGAAAGAGATGAGATCATCATTTCCACATTGGAGAGAGATGTGAGGGTAGAAGCCAGTTGCGCACCGAGAGATGGACTTCCACAAAGAGCATCCGTAGGAAGTGTAATTAGTTCTCGTTTTCCAAACCCATCTATTGCGCCCATATTTGTCCATAATGAGAGATTTTCATAAATTATCATTTTCTTCTGCAAATCGCCAAAGCCACTTAAAAAGTAATGCAATATTGAAAGTGAGCACCTGACTAATGCCTAAACCACCTCGAGATTTAGGGCAACAAATTTTCTTCCAACCCACCAAATGCATCTTTCTAGAGTTATGAGTAGAAACCCAAAGGAAATCGTGCATGATCTGTTCCATCTTGGCTGCTATTGAACAGGGAACATTGATAAGAGACAGAATGAACACTGGGATAGAAGCTAATGTGGATTGTAGAAGAGCTAGTCAGCCTGCTTTAGAAAGAAATTTGCGTTCCAATACGCTAGTTTCGATTCCATCATTTCGATCGTTTCATCCCACACAACTTTACTTTTGAAACTAGCCCCCAAAGGCATGCCCAAGTACTTAACTAGAAGATGACCCGTTGAACAACCCAATAAACCCGCCAACTGGTACAGATGAGGGACATCTCCAATAGGCAACACCCTTGATTTGTGAAAGTTGATTTTCAGATCTGAAATAACTTCAAACCAAAGCATAATTCTTTTAAGAGCAAGAACCTGAGAAGCCGAAGCATCACAAAAAGGATAGTATCATCCGCATACTAGAGAATAGAAACAGGCGGACTACCTTCCGCGACAGAAAACCCTCTGACTAGGCCAGCATCAACCGCTTTAAGAATAATTTGTGTTAAACCTTCTGCTGCTATAGTAAAAATAAGATGAGGCAGGGGATCGCCTTGGCGCAAGCCTTTCGAGCTATTGAAAAACCCGTGCAGCTGACCATTAATTTTCAGAGAGAAATTAGCTGTAGATCTGCAAGTGTGAAGCCAATGAATCCATTTGGAGTCAAACCCCATGCGAGCCATTACCAAATCCAAGTATTTCCAAAAAACTTTGTCAAAGGCTTTGGAGAAATCTAATTTGATAACGAGCCCTGGAACACCTTGTTTTTTCCTAAAATCAATAATTTCATTGGCAATCAAAGGGCTATCAACCACCTGTCTTCCACTGACTGCTGCACTTTGAAAATGAGAAATGATTGAATGAAGAACTATTTTCAATCTGTTAGTCAACACCTTAGCAATGATCTTATATGCCCCCATTCAAGATACTGATAGGTCTAAAATCTTTTACTGTCCGCATTCCCGCACATTTAGGAATAAGCGAGATGATAGTGGTGTTCAACCACCAATCAAGAAAATTTCTCGAGTTAAAATCTTCAACAACTTTCAGAAAATCAATTTTGATTACCTCCCACATTTTCAAATAGAACACCATTGAGAAACAATCAAGACCTGGAGAAACTTCATAATTTAGTTCTTCCATTGCGGCTCTGATTTTCATCTCCAAAAAATTATCTACCAAGGCGGTAGCCGTAGACTGAGAGATAGACTTGAAGGCAATCCCCGAGAAGAAAGGTTGCCACTCCTCCTTTTCATGGAACAACTTCTTGAAGTGAGATATCAAAAGTTCTCTAATACTGACTTCATCCACTACCAACTCCTGACCCATGTTAAGAGCTTCAATGGAGTTAAATAGTCTGCGTTTGTTAGCCAAGGTATGAAAAAATTTGGACACCTGATCCATATGACGAACCCAGTTGACTCCTGATCTGATCCTCCAAAACTCCTCATCTCTTTTGGTTAATGTTGCCCACTCTTGATGTAGCTGCACTCTACAAGATCTCTCCTCAGTAGTCAGGTCTTTGATCTCTTCATCAGCATCAATGTTAGCAATTAAAGCAGAAATATTTTGAAATACATAAATTTGTCTTACCCCAAACTTTAATCTTCCAACTTTTGAGATTGCATCTGAGAGCCTTAAGCTTCCATCATAAACAGTAGCCAAGGTGGCCAGAGACTACGGAGTCGTTCCACCAAGCTTTCATCTCTTCTACCAGGGTAGGGTGATCAAACCAACCATTATCAAATGAAAAAAGGCGAGTACAACCACCAACAGACGAGTTCGCAAGCAGAATCGTGTGATGGTCAGAACCTGTTGCATCCTTGAGCCATTCAACTTTATCACCAAATTTGTCAATCCAATCCACCAAAGCTAGAAATCGATCAAGTCGACAAAGGATAGGAAGATCTCTCCGATTTGACCACGTGAATTTTCCCCCTTCTAGACTGAAATCATCGAGTTCCACCTCATTAATAAACTGATTGAATTTATGCATGCTCATGGACCTCCTCCTGCATCCTTTTTTTCATTCATATGACGGACGACATTGAAGTCACACGCTAACACCCATGGCGATTGCACCCAACCAACAATGTCATATAGTTCTTCCCATAAGTGTTCTCTAAGCGAAGGATCACACATACCATAAATGTTAGTCCCTGACCAAATTGAGTTATCTGAGATCATTTGGAATTGAATAGAAAGGGAAAAAGCTCCTTTCAACACTTCCCTTATCTGCAAAAGATCAGCATCCCAAATAGCTAAAAGGCCGACCGAGCTGCCAATGGATTCCACCATAGCCCAATCAAAAGAGCTATTACCCCAAAATTTTCTAATAAATTCTCTAAAACATCTCTCCAATTTCGTTTCCTGAACGAAAGACCTTCAACCTAGGGGTTGTTGCACTTGTCAATTGCTTTGTCAGACACTGTACCCTGCGATGCAGCTTGAACCATATCTAAAGCCCTGTTTTCATCCTGATTGAGGTCCACTCCGACTGTCAAACCAATTTCTTTGAAAGTCGAGCGATCTGATGCTTCTTCCTGAGTCGAATGGCAGTTAGAGACAGAAGGCTCCACGCTGTCATTGACCCTAGAAACAAGACCTGGAGACTTGCCAGAAGTCTGTTCGCTATGGAGTAGAAACCCAAGATTTTTCGTCTGTGGGACCTCGAAGCCTGGGGGAGCGTCTACGTGGTCTGGTGTAGATGAGAAACTCTCCGCATGAGAAAAACATAGTTTTGTATACAAACCATGGACTTCAACACATTGTTCGGATAGTGGCTCGAATCCCAGGGGGTAAGGGAGAGATACTGAACAATCCTGGGTCTGGTTGGAAGACTCTCCCCTTGTCAGCCCAGCAGGGCAACTACATCCTTTAAGTTCTACCTGCCCTGCTTTGTTGGTTGAGCTTGATTTGCTGGATCTCTTTTGAAGCATGAACCTAGATCTGGTGGGAAAGACTGAAAAATTGGCCCATTCAGCGGCTCTGTCACGCTGTGTTTCCTAGCCAGCTTTCGATCCCTGCGAGCCTGCATAGACATCTTGGTCAAAAAGAGGTCCAAGTTGAAGACATCTTCTTCCACCGCTTCTAAAACCCGCCAATAATTGTCAGATGTCTGTTGATCATTAGACTTGGCCAAATTATGTTCCGAAAGAGACTTGGGCCCTTTGCCAGGTGAAGGCCCAACAATACCTTTTCCTTTATCCTGCTGAGATGGACGAGCTGAGTCAGACATTGAGTTACCAACTTTACCCACTGAAACGGCACGAGAAGTAGGGGAATGGGGAAGCGTTGGGTATTGCTGGGGAGACCGATCACTCAGTGTTGGCAACCTAGGAGGCGGGTCGTATGTTTCGCATGAGGTCACGTGTGGAGAGTTAGCGAAAACCAAGAAAGCTATGTGTTCAAACGGAAGAGCAACAGGTGTCCACTGAATCACTGACTCAGGCAACTCTATCAACGACCTTGCAAAGATTCTTTCTTGCAACGGGATCTGGAGGAAGATGATTGCCCCATACTCGGGACAAGAAATCAATAGAAGAGTCCCGATAAATAGAGGTTGCTGCAATGGGGCCCTTACTGGCAATAGAGGTAGGGCTCACACTGGAGGGATTAGTGTCCACTACCTCTACAAAGGTTCTGTTGCGCAAGGGTGGGACAACACTAATACCTGGCAGAGTTGAGACCCCATCTCTTCTAAATTGCTGCTTAGGATAAGGCTGATGTCAGGACTCAAGGTCAGAGGCCTTCCTAATGGTCTCAAAACTCAATGTTCCCTTTTGAAAAGTGCACAAATGCTTAACATCTATATTATAGGGGGAGGTTTGAGCTCTTGACTGTGAGGACGTGTTGCCTCCATTGCATAGTCGGGCCAGACTGTACCGCTAGCATTTTTTTATTGTCATCTTTGCATTGCTTTTCAACTTCAAACTTGTATTTCCATCGATCGATAGCATCAAACTAGTCTTGAGCAACGTCCATCCGAACGTTCCTCCCCATTGTAATCTATTGAATGTGAATGAGAACTTTTACTGACTATTGTCTACAGATTGATATTGTGCATTCTCAAGTTAATATTTGTGTCCGTCAACGTAATTACTCATAGGCTTACTAGTGAATTGGATAGCTAGTGCCGCACGGATTGCTAGTCCGTGACAGTTGGTATCAGAGCCAGAGCTTGTTGAATGCCAACCAGGATGCAGGAACTAAATGAGCGCCTTAGCGCTATGGAGGAACGATAGGCTAGTCGAATGCATAGACTAGAAAGCAGAATGGACCAGTTGAACACTTTGGGAGAACAGATTAGTCAGTTGGATGGACTCTTTTCACTGGCAGAGAGAGTGGATTCGTTGACTGAGCACGTTGATAACTTAGAGGGACGGACAGTTGCTATGGAAGAGTCGCCTCACCCCACAGCTCAGGTGATGAGTGACTTCCAATTACAGTTGGAGGACTTATTTGCAAGGGTTGGCTTGCTCACTAAGGCCACAGGGACGACGGATCACCATAGGATGAAAGTGCCTGAGCCAAAGTCATATGCTGGGGCACGAGATGGGAAGGAGTTAGAGAACTTCTTGTTTGATCTGGAGCAGTATTTTCACGCGGTGAACCCCGAATCAGAAGAAGCCAAGGTTACCATGGCGACCATGTACTTAGCAGGTGATGCGAAACTATGGTGGAGAACAAAATATGTAGATATGGAAAAAGGTCGCATCCTTATTAGAACTTGGGCAGATGATATTCACATAATTATTACAGAATATATCCCTTAATTTGTACATGTTAGTGTTTTGATTATTAATATTTTATAGTAATTATTTCGTTTTAATATCTTTGCAGGAATTTGAGCTTAAACGATAAATCCATATTAAGCACTCACAAACGACAATTAGGCAATTTCAATGGTGGTATAAAACAAAACACAAACCTAAACCCAACACCTAGCTCACAACCTAAAATTCACAAACCTACACCCAACACCTAACTCTTAACCTAAAATCCACAAACCTACACCCAACACCTAATTCTTAACCTAAAAATCCACAAACCTACACCCAACACCTAGCTCACAACCTAAAAATCCACAAACCTAAACCTTGAAACCTAATTCATAACCTAAACCTCATCCATAACCTAATCCATAACCTAAAACCAAACCCAATCCTACCCTCATTGATGAATCTACCCCTCATCTCATCCCTATTCATCTTGGCTATTTTCTATAAATAGAGGATAATGGGGTGAGAAACTGGGGAGAAAAGAAAAGGGAAAAGAAGCAAATTAGGAAAAATCCAATCCTCTTTCTCTCAAATTCACCTCACCCTCACCACCACCACCTATCCCTCTTCCACTCACTCAGCAGTCACCTCTCCCACTCACTCACAGTCCCCTCGCCATCGCACCACCGCGTACCACCGTCACCATCGTGAAACAGGGGTGTGACAACCCTGTTTCACGTCCAATTTTTACTCCACCACCACTCTCTGCTCCTCTCCCCTGTCCACACAATCGCCACCACCTCCGCACGATTCCCACCACCACAACAGACCACGAAAATCCGCGACAGAACCACCGCAACCACGCCGCGAAACAAAGCCGCACCGCGACTCTGTTTCGCCTCGCGACAGAGCCCGTTCCCCTCATTTCTCGGCCTCTCTTCGTCTCGAGCTTCTTCCTGACTCCCTCTCTCGCGACCACCGTCACGACCAGGCCAATCATCACCGCCACTACCTCGCGAAACAACATTCACCACCGTGAAACAGGGAGCTCCCTGTCCTCATTTTCCTTCTCTATTTTTACGGTTTTATAGCTGTTTCCTCACCCTCTATTTCTCTTTTTCAGGTTCTGGAGATGATTTGAGGTCGAGGACGGTCGCGAGGAGCGAGAACGAGGCCGAGAATCGCCGCTATTGCGCTGGAGAAGACGAACGGCGCGAGCTGGCACTGTAGCAGTCACTGTAGCGCGGGGAATTCAAATCGGGTTTATTTTGGCTATTTGCACCCCCGTTTCTGTAAGTGCCACCACAAGCTGTTTGGACCAATTTTCTCGGGATTCGTGTCGGACCACTTGCTGACCTGTTGAGTGCCACCACATCGAGTTTGTGATGAACTAAATGGGTTGTATAAATTAATTTGATTCATTTTACTGAATTGTGTACTTAATTGTTAATTGCAATTTATTTCTGATTTTTTGATAAATTCCTTTCACCTTGCATGTTCGAGTAATTAAACTTGATATGCTTGGTAGTTAGAATTACCCTTTATCAATATTCAAAGCATGTGCTAAAAATATTAAGCTTAAACTTTGATTAAGTGTGCCCTAAAAAGACACTTAAAAGAACATGATATAATTTAAATTGGATTTTAATGATCACATATTCGGTGTAAGCAAGGGATTCTCATCCCTAAAGCTTTTCGTAAATTCAGTAATTTAGATTAAATAATTTTGCTAACTCATTGGTGAGTCCAAGCCCACAAAAATCCATCTCATCTATCTTTTATTTTTTTTATTTTAATTTATTTTTAGTTTAGATTTAAAAATGTTGTAACCCCATTTCCTATAAATTAGTTTAATTAAATTCTAAAATTTCAATTGCATTCACTTTCTTCGTGGGATCGACCCGTACTTGCCGTTGTCTACCAGTTAGGCACCGTGCACTTGCGGTTATTACAAGTGGGTTAAATTAACCTATTAATTTAGGTTAGTTAAACTCGCATCAAGTTTTTGGCGTCGCTGCCGGGGAAGGTTGCGGTGTAATTGAATTTAAGATTTATTTTCACTAATTATAAAAAACAAAAAAAATTAAAAAATTAAAAAAAAAACAACAAAAAAAAATCAATTTATTTTTATTTTATTAAGTTCTTTTTACACTCATTTTGTGTTTGATTTTGTAGAATACACGATTCTCGAGGATATTGGACGATCCTGCAAAATATCAAGCAAATTTTAATTTTGTGAGGAGAGTTTAATTTTATTTTCACCTCGTTTTACGAGTGTGTGGTGTAATAATTTTTATACTCTACTGTTTTCATTTTGTTTAATCACAAAAAAAAAACCCAAAATTTTCCAAGTCAAAAGAAATTATAGGGAAACAATTTTAATTGTTACCCAATAATTTTTTATGATTTAGAAATCCGACTTCTAAGACCAAGACTAGTAAATTTATTTGCATGTGCTTGTGTGTTGAGTGAAATAGATAAAAAGAAGTCGGATTTTTTTTTAATTGTGCTAACTTTTTGTGCAGAACGGAATACGCACACTGTAAGTATTTCTATCACACGCAACGTATTAGCGACCAGGGTGCTTGGTGTAATTGTTTGAAATTGTGTGATTGGTTGTTTAATTTCTGTAATTGTGGATGCTAAACTTTAGTAATTCATAATAAGCAGACCCAACTTATAAATAGAAACTGGTGGGACTTGATATCCCCACCTCATCACTCCAGCTGTGTGCAACCAATAGCCTAACATAATTAAAATCAATTAGCAAGTTAGATAGAGCATCTTTTAGGTACGGTGTTCATAGGACAACCAAGACCAAGGTGAATCCAATAATTTTTGTGTTGACCAAAGCTAAAAGTAGGGGTGGGCACGGTTCGGTTCGGTTCCAAATTTTGAGGAACCTAACTCGAACCGTTTAAAATTTTATCGGTTCCGATTCGGTTCGGTTCCTCTATTTTGAACGTTGGAACCGAACCTAACTCGAACCGTTTACAACGGTTCGGTTCCTACGGTTCCAAACGGTTCCTACGGTTTTAGAACTTCACCGGCTCTTAGTGGATTTAGGTACGTGTACGTTGATTTAAGTACGTGGATTGACCCGTGGATTTAAGTACGTATACATGAGCATACAGTACGTGTTGTTTTAGAACTTCTTAGTACACCATACGACTAATTCCTTATGCTGAGAGATAATCTCTCAGGCAAGCATACACACAACAAAGTATGTTGACACTGCTTTTAAACACCACATGTTGACTACTCTAGGATTAATATCAAGTCCATAGACCTGTTGTGTTTGTTTTACCAAATTGTTATGTTATTAGTGGAATTGGAATCAATGAGTGAGTGAGAGATTGACCTTGAGAGGAGACCATTTATCAGCGAGAGCAATTGAGATCCAACCATTACCACAACCGAGCTCGGCGACGGTCTTGTCCTTGAAGATTGAGTCAGGTTGGCGATTTAATCCTTCGTAGAAAGTAAAGGACCAGTCTTCTGGTATGAAGATGCTCAGAATCTCCATCATCGTCAGCTTCTTCCTGCTCCTGCCTTGGTAACCTGAAGAAAAAAAAATTGGGAAATAAGGAAACAAAGAGTGAGGGTAGGGTTTGGTTTAGAGAAGGAGGAGGTGGAATAGAAGAATAAGAGAGTGACCTTGAAAATCGGCGAGGAGGATATCATGGATGCGGAAGTGGTAGGTTTGGAAGCAGTGATTTGAGGCTTCTGTGGTATCGAATCGTTTCTGGATATCGGCTAAGAAGATTGAACTTGTGTAGTTTTGAACTTCTGAAATGGCAAATCGATTGAAAAATCGATTGAACTTGTTCTTGTTCATCTCATTCACTCTGATCATCTCTCCTTCCTCTCGTCTCTCTTCTTCATTTTCTGATCTCAACAACAATAGTCGAGAGGGAGGGAAAGTGCGGCTGCTTTTCGCCTCTTCACCTCTTCGAGTCTTCGTGGTCGAACGTACCCGTGGTTGCTCGCGAGATGCAGCCTGCTCTGCGGGCCTACGGCTGCTCTTTGGTCTTTGCCTCTGCGCCTCTTCTGCTGTTTGTCAAAGACTCAAAACAAAATCTCTTGCAACCTTGCTTTGAATGAAAAATCCAAAGGAAGTAAAGGAAATGAGGGCTTTGAGGACTTGAGGACTTGAGGAAATGAGGAGTGAGGAATCTGAGGATTGAGGAGCTCTAGGGTTAGGGTACGAAATAGAAAGTGAAAGTAAAGGGAGTAGGGAATTTACTAATTTAGCCTTGGGTATATAAATTCGGTTCCAAACGGATCGGAACCGAACCGTTTAAAAAAACAATTTGGAACCGGAACCGAACCGTTTAAGAACGGTTCCGGAACCGAACCGACTCGTTTAACATTTTTTAAATTCAGAACCGAACCGTTTGGAGTAAAACGGTCCGGTTCGGTTTGGATCCGCGGTTCCTCGACCCGTTTGCCCACCCCTAGCTAAAAGTGACGATGGGTTTAATCATTCAATGAACTCCGAGAGGCCACTGCCACAAGGGTAAGTCACCCGGTACGCCGAGTCATAAGTAAGCTACGATCCACAAGAAGAATTGGTGTAACCAACAGTTTTTGGTTAGGAACACAAGCCTCAAGTGTGCATTTAACATCACATCGTTCTCACATCTATTGGCTTACAGAGCGGTAGCACAAGGAAGTACTTAATTGGACCATTGTGACCTCCTTCTCTTGTGTGATAATCCGGTTTCTTTGAAACAAAACTTCAGCCTACTGATTTTAAACTTTGCGATGTAAAGTGAACACTCTTAGGATCAACTTGTAGCACCCATTGCTGTGTCATAAATATTACATAAGAAATAATTGTCCCCCAAAGATAAAAAGATAATTGATCTAAAAAACGTTGATTGCTTAGGGAGGCATGTTTCTTGTTCATTTATTGGTTGCTGATTGCATGTGAGTCTGTGCATATTTTGTTTAGAGTTAGTAATTTAAAAAAAAAAATTTAATTTAAATTTAAAAAAAAAATGATGAACACAAGGGATTATCCAGCCTATTTTTCCGAGAAAGTCAATTCATTTTATGATATGCGACGACCTGATTATGATCCATATTTAGATTATTACAACCCAGGTCTAGCCTAATCATCCTGACTTCTCATGGGCTCATGGTCACTACCATGAAAGCCCTCTAGACACTCCTCAGACTCCTCAAGCTTTCATTCTTGATAATGAGTTAGAGGATATAATCAAAATTTTTATAGAGCGAACATGAGAAATACTTGTGCAAAATTCTCATGATATCACAGAATTGACAACTATTTTTCAACAAAATTCTCAAGCTATCCGGAAACTTGAGATGACTGTGAGTCAGATAGTTGAGTAACTTCCTGAGATAGAGTCAGAAAAATTCCCTAGTGACTCATTTATTGATGAACCTGTCGATTCTGAGACACTACAGACATCTCCTTCCCATGTTGACTCATGCCTCCCTAGTGACTCATGCATCGAATCAAACTGTGAACATTCTTTAGAGTCTCCCCTTGACTGTTTAGAGGCTTGTTTGACTCAATTTAGTTTAGACTTTGATGTTGATGATTCCATTAGGGAAGTCAATGATTTGCTTGACTCAGTCCCTATTGTGGATCCTATTTATAAATGGAAGTCTAAAGTGAAGCTTTTTCCACTCAGTGAGTCAAAACTAGTCCCATCAGTTGAGCCACCTGAGTTTGACCTTAAACAATTACCTGACACCCTCAGGTATGCATTTTCAAGTGATGAGTTGTCTAGACCAATATCTCTATATGATTCATGTGATGAGTCTGTACCACCTGATATATCTATCACCTCATCTACTTGCATCACATTCCCATTTACTAAAGCTACTTTCACCGATCCCTTGTGTTGTATTGAGGATTTCAGTTTTCACCATCCTGTTGTGAAAATTATCCAATCATCCGATTTGGAACCAGACATAGGATGTTCCCTTTTTGGAGCATGCAAGGATCATCTGTTGTGTATGACTACTGGTCACTTTTGGAATGTCCTAGTGTATTTGGTACCCCGTGCGATTGCTATATTTTGGTGGACTGATCCTCAACTGTTCAGGTTGTTGATATACGACCATGGACTAAGTGTTTGTCATATTCTTCCTCTTCACTTTTTGATACACCATTTTTTAGGAAGAATATTTGTCGGGCTGATGACGTTAAACCAAGCGCTCCTAGGAGGCAGCCTTGCTTTAGTTGTATGTCTTTGCTGTTAGTCTGGATTGATTTTCGAGTACCCTATTTAGTTGTGTTTCACTCATACTCGTTAGCTCCGTAACAGTTTTGACTTCCAACTTGCTTTTTCTTTTTAGTTTTATTTGTTAGTATCGAGTCTGCATTTTATCAATTTCTAATGAAAACTCCATGATTCTTATATTTGTGAGCCTCATTGATGGATGACTTCTTGGAAATTTGTAAAATCTTCACCGCGGTAATACTGTTCTAACCTCCTCTCATGTACTTACTTCATTCATTTGTCAGAATTACTTTATTAAACATTGAGGACAATGTTTGGATTAGGTTTGGGGGTAGGGTTCACGAGTCGGTGAATTTTTCATTTTTTCGTAGTGTTTTCTTTTCTTATTCTTAAAAAAAAAAAAAGCTTTTCTGTCAAGACAACTTGGTCTTTTGTGAAAATGGATTTTAAATGCTTAAGAAAATGCAAGCCAACTTGACAGATTGGTATATTGATAAAGACTGAAAATTTAGTATGATCCTTAAGTTAGATCTAGTTCATAAGATTTTTTTCAACTTGATTATCTTTGCACCATGAGCCATGTTAGCATAATTTGAAGTTGATGAGTGAAATATATACTAGAAAACCTTAGAATAATAGTGGAGACTTAACCCTGAAAGTTTTGAGCCTTTCTATTTTTCTGAGGGTTATATATAAACTCTGATTTTTCTTGAGTCCGTATTATCTCGTTGATGATCTCATCATTCTCATTTTTCTGATCAATTGCTTTGGGAATGACATCAAAATTGAATTATTACACTAGAACTTATTGGCTTATTCAATTGAGATGTCATAATACTGACCCGAACTTAGGAAATGATCTAGGCATTTTTTTTCTTTAGACCATTAACTAGCCTTTTAACTTACCCATAACATTAACCTTTTTTGTAGCATTTTGAGCCTTAGATTAACTTTTATTTGTTAACCCATTAACCTTTACCCAATTTTCTGGGAATGTGTACGGATGAATATACTTGGTGTAAAAGGGCATGAAAGATCAAAATATGAAATATTTCATAAATCCTCTATGAAAGAAAGAAAGCAAGAAAGAAAATGAAAGAAAAAAAAAAAAAAAAAAAAAGAGGAAGGAAACAGAAGAAGAATGTGAATGAGGATAAAGATGTGAGAATGAAGAAAAAAATTGATGGTGCGCAACATTGATTTATTCTTGACAGCCCTAATTGTACGTATAATGGGTGTATACATTCCTAGAAATTTTTGTTATAATCCTTTGACATCCCCCATTAACCATTACCCAAGCCCCATTACAACCCAACAAAGTCCTAGTTGATCTTAGGTAAAGGTTGGTCATGTAGTTGTGGAGATTTAATAACTAAGACCTATGGTGTTTGATTCAACATTTCCAAAAGTAATTGATATTCCTGTCCATGAGATCATGTTCATTCCATTCTTGAAAAGTCCGTTCTTCATATTACTATATGTGAGATGATTGTTTTCCATTATTTACTCTTTTCCTCACATATAAACTGAGTGAAATACCAAATCTCTGAATGCTTTATTGTGAGTGACATGAGAGGTTTGAAGTCAAAACAAACTTTCTACAGGAGATTTAGTCATTGTTTTACTCTGAAATGAAAAGTTATGTTGACAGTGTTATCCACACACACACATTGAGTTGAGGATGATTATGAATTTTTTCTAACCTTTGGAGAATATTAAATTATTTGGGGATTTGTTGATACACTAAAATGACACTATTTGTTTCCTGCATTTCTTGAAGTTTTAAAATGAACACTATTTGACCAAGTTTTGATTGAGTCAGTAATGTTTGTGGGTAACATGTCTGGAAACCCTCACGAGACTATAACTCGTCCACTAGAGGTAATCTAGGGGTTTAAAGCCTTGTTGCACGTTTAAGGTAAGTGCAACCGATGATTCCTGCGAAAGTGAGTTAAGATTTTCTTTTTATTGTTTTGCTTGAGGACTAGCAAAATATAGGTTTGGGGGTATTTGATATTCACATAATTATTACAGAATATATCCCTTAATTTGTACATGTTAGTGTTTCGATTATTATATTTTATAGTAATTATTTCGTTTTAATATCTTTGCAGGAATTTGAGCTTAAACGATAAATCCATATTAAGCACTCACAAACGACAATTAGGCAATTTCAATGGTGGTATAAAACAAAATACAAACCTAAACCCAACACCTAGCTCACAACCTAAAATCCACAAACCTACACCCAACACCTAACTCTTAACCTAAAATCCACAAACCTACACCCAACACCTAACTCTTAACCTAAAAATCCACAAACCTACACCCAACACCTAGCTCACAACCTAAAAATCAACAAACCTAAACCTTGAAACCTAATTCATAACCTAAACCTCATCCATAACCTAATCCATAACCTAAAACCAAACCCAATCCTACCCTCATTGATGAATCTACCACTCATCTCATCCCTATTCATCTTGGCTATTTTCTATAAATAAAGGATAATGGGGTGAGAAAAGAAGCAAATTAGGAAAAATCCAATCCTCTTTCTCTCAAATTCACCTCACCCTCACCACCACCACCTATCCCTCTTCCACTCACTCAGCAGTCACCTCTCCCACTCACTCACAGTCCCCTCGCCATCGCACCACCGCGCACCACCGTCACCACCGTGAAACAGGGGTGTGACAACCCTGTTTCACGTCCAATTTTTACTCCACCAACACTCTCTGCTCCTCTACCCTGTCCACACAACCGCCACCACATCCGCACGATTCCCACCACCACAACAGACCACGAAAATCCGCGACAGAACCACCGCAACCACTCCGCGAAACAAAGCCGCACCGCGACTCTGTTTCACCTCAGAGCTCGTTCCCCTCATTTCTCGGCCTCTCTTCGTCTCGAGCTTCTTCCTGACTCCTCTCTCGCGACCACCGTCACGACCAGGCCAATCATCACCGCCACTACCTCGCGAAACAACATTCACCACCGTGAAACAGGGAGCTCCCTGTCCTCATTTTCCTTCTCTATTTTTACGGTTTTATAGCTATTTCCTCACCCTCTATTTCTCTTTTTCAGGTTCTGGAGATGATTTGAGGTCGAGGACGGTCACGAGGAGCGAGAACGAGGCCAAGAATCGCCGCTGTTGTGCTGGAGAAGACGACCGGCGCGAGCTGGCACTGTAGCAGTCACTGTAGCGCGGGAATTCAAATCGGGTTTATTTTGGCTATTTGCACCCCCGTTTCTGTAAGTGCCACCACAAGCTGTTTGGACCAATTTTCTCGGGATTCGTGTCGGACCACTTGCTGACCTGTTGAGTGCCACCACATCGAGTTTGTGACGAACTAAATGGGTTGTATAAATTAATTTGATTCATTTTACTGAATTGTGTACTTAATTGTTAATTGCAATTTATTTCTGAATTTTTGATAAATTGTTTTCACCTTGCATGTTCGAGTAATTAAACTTGATATGCTTGGTAGTTAGAATTACCCTTTATCAATATTCAAAGCATGTGCTAAAAATATTAAGCTTAAACTTTGATTAAGTGTGCCCTAAAAAGACACTTAATACTTTGTAAAAGTGTATTTGCTTGAAATACTTTGTTAAGGTTTAAAAAAACATGATATAATTTAAATTGGATTTTAACGATCACATATTCGGTGTAAGCAAGGGATTCTCATCCCTAAAGCTTCTCGTAAATTCAGTAATTTAGATTAAATAATTTTGCTAACTCATTGGTGAGTCCAAGCCCACAAAAATCCATCTCATCTATCTTTTATTTTTTTATTTTAATTTATTTTTAGTTTAGATTTAAAAATGTTGTAACCCCATTTCCTATAAATTAGTTTAATTAAATTCTAAAATTTCAATTGCATTCACCTTCTTCGTGGGATCGACCCGTACTTGCCGTTGTCTACCAGTTAGGCACCGTGCACTTGCGGTTATTACAAGTGGGTTAAATTAACCTATTAATTTAGGTTAGTTAAACCCGCATCAGCAGACCTCAAGAATGAACTCAGAAATCAGTTCTTGCCCGAGAACACCGATTTCTTAGCAAGGAGGAAACTCCACACCATCAAATAGACAGGCAATATTCGAGACTATGTCCGACAATTCTCAACTTGCTTGCTAGATATTCGAGACATGTCTGAGAAGGACAAAGTCTTTTGTTTCATGGAACAAGCTCAGCCGCTCCTACAAGCAGAATTGCAAAGGCAGAAGGTGACAGATATTACAAGTGTTATTGCGACAGCAGAAAGGTTTAGCGATTATATGCCCATGACTGGATCCACTTCACTCAATCACTCCACAGCTAGAACTGGCAGTACCAATTCAAGCTCAGGGTCAAATGCTCGCTCACCTCACCAAAACTGGGGAAACTCAAGTCAGAACCGAGGAAACTACAATTCTCGGCCGTCCAACCAGAATTGGAGTTCCAACAAAAATTGGAATGCCAGCTCTAGCAACTCAAATTACAACAACAAAGGATGGCAAAACTACTCTAGACAGTGGAGACCATCTGCCCCTGCCCCATGCATTCTTTGCAATAACAGGGATCACCCAACAGGCAAATGTCCATCCAAACCAGCTCTACACTCATTAAAGTCCTTGCTTCAAGAAGAACCTTCTAACTTGACTGCATCGAGCTTGAACCCCACCAACAATGAGACCTCCCAGATAGGAGCTCTACGCAAGCTCAATGCTGTCAAAGGAGAAATGTATGAGCACCCACACAAGAAGGCTTTGCAATTCATCGACATCACTATCAATGGGTTATCTTCCCAAGCATTGTTGGATTTCGGAGCGACAGACAATTTTATTGCCCCAGATGAAGCTAGACGTGTGGGTCTGAACTTAGAAGGAGATGTGGGTAAGTTGAAAGCTGTCAACTCTGAGGCAATCTCTATTAATGGTATGGCTAGAGCTGTGCCACTACAAGTTGGTCCATGGGAAGGAAGATCAAACTTCTTGGCCGTTCCACTTGATGATTTTAAAGTGATTCTTGGCCAAGAATTCTTCCGAGGAGCTGCAGCAGGACCATTACCTTTCATGGACTCCTTGGGATTTTTCGGACCCAGACTACGCATTGTACCAACCTCAATTCGACCAACAACTCATGATAGAATATTGTCGGTGCTCCAGGTCAAGAGAGGCTTGGCCAAAGGAGAAGATACGTACTTAGCTGTGGCAAAGCTAGAGATGGAAGATGATACTAGCAAAATCCCTGAGGAAGTTGCCCAAGTTATTGCTGACTTCAGCGAAGTGATGCCGAATGAATTGCCAAAGAATCTACCTCCCAGAAGGCTCATTGATCACGAAATTGAGTTAGTCCCTGGTGCCAAGCCACCCGCACGTAGTCCATATCGCATGAGCCTTCCAGAGCTGACCGAATTGAGAACACAATTAGATGGCTTGTTGGAGTCGGGATTCATTCGGCCCTCGAAAGCACTTTATGGGGCACCTATTCTTTTTCAGCGGAAACATGATGGCAATCTTCGCCTTTATGTTGATTATAGAGCCTTGAACAAAGTCACTATAAAGAACAAATACCCGCTGCCGCTCATTGCAGATTTATTCGACCAACTTGGACCCGCCAGATACTTCACAAAACTCGACTTGAGATCAGGTTACCATTAGGTCCGCATTCCTGCTGGTGATGAACCCAAAACTGCTTGTTTTACTAGATATGGGTCATATGAGTTCCTAGTAATGCCCTTCGGCTTGACCAATGCTCCAGCTACATTTTGCACCCTTATGAATGGCCTGTTCCGTCACCTTTTGGACAAGTCTGTGGTTGTCTATCTTGACGACATTGTGGTTTATAGTGGGACTATAGAAGAACACCTACATCATTTGCGAGAAGTGTTCCAAATCCTTAGGGATAATGATGGGGATTTAACTAACCTAAATTAACAGGTTAATTTAACCCACTTGTAATAACCGCAAGTGCACGGTGCCTAACTGGTAGACAACGGCAAGTACGGGTCGATCCCACGAGGAAGGTGGATGCAATTGAATTTTAGAATTTAATTAAACTAATTTATAGGAAATGGGGTTACAACAATTAAAATATCTAAATAAAAATCAAATTAAAAACAAAATAAAAAGTTTTAAAGAATATGAGAAGAGAAACCAAGGCATTGAATCCACCACAGGTTCTTTGAGATTTGTGTGATCAAAAATACTGTTTTCAAGATTTAACATGACTAACCTAAAGATTAATCTAAGTTCACAATTGATTTAAGCATAGGTATAAATCCCTAGAATTGCGTGTCTTCTTACGGCACACACAATCACAGATTTATTTTAACTAATCCTAATCCCTAGCATTGCGTGTCTTCTTACGGCACACACAATCACAAATTCGGATTAATTGATTAAATCAGGCTTTTGAATTTCAACAAAGGGTACTTCTAACTACCGACTAGTCTAGGCAATTAATCAGGATATAATCGATGAAAGCAATTTATTAAAAATCATAAATCAAATATGTTTAACGTTCAAGCATAAAGAAAATAATAAATTTAAATACACAAACTCTAGGAAATCCTGTGCTTTCATCGTAGCATTGGCGAAGGGTTTAGCTATCCCTGGTAGTGGTAGTCATCTGCTCGTGATGTGGTATGCCGCAACTCATCTCTGCACTGACGCGAATCTCGAGAAAACTGGCCAAAAGCACTCTGTGGTGGCTCTTACAGATAGCTGGGGTGTGAATAGCCAGAAAACCGAAATAAAACCAATTCCCGCCCTGCTACAGTGCGCTACAGCGCCGATCGTCTTCTCCAGCGAGAACCGTCGCTGTTACGGCCTGGTTCTCGCTCCTCGCGGCTTCATTCGTCTCCAATTCGACTCTAGTACCTGCAAAAGATGAGATAGAGTGAAGAAAACCCAATTAAAATTGCAAATTCAGCAAAGAAACAGGGAGAGGAAACTCCCTGTTTTTGCGACTGTTTCTGCTCGTATGCGAGCTCTGTCGCGAGGTGGTGGCGGTGATGATTGGCCTGGTCGCGAGGTGGTTGTGAGAGAAGGAACTCGAGACGATTTGAGGCCGAAAGAAGGGAAGAAAATGCTCTGTTGCAAGATGAAACAGAGTCGTGGTACGGCTCTGTTCCACGGTGAGGTAGGCAGTCTGTCGCGGCTGGTTCGTGACCTGTTGAGCTGTTCGGCGGAGGTGGTGGTGAGGTGACAGTGTGGACAGTGGAGAGGACCAGTGAATGGTGAGTGGTGGCGATGGAAAAGTTGACGTGAAACAGGGTTGTCACACCCCTGTTTCACGGTGGTGACGGTGGTGGCTGTGGTGGGAATCACCTTGAGAGGAGGAAGAGGGTTTGATCTCCACTTCCAATCTGTTCCCTTCTCTTCCTCCCTCCCCCTTCTCATTCCCTATCGTATTCTATTTATAGAGAATAAGGATTAGGTTTGGGTTTGGGTTTGGGTTTGGTTTTAGGGTATGAGTTGGTTTAGGTTTGGGTTTGGGTTTGGGTTTGGTTTTAGGGTGTGAATTGGGTTTAAGTTTAGGTTTTGGTTAGGGTTTATCTCTCTACTTTGTACCACCACCAAGTGCAATTCCTTACATAGTCGCCTTAATATGATTTGATCGTTTAAGCGCAAATTCCTGAAAAGAGATAAAACCGAAATAATTATTATAAAATATAATAATCGAAACACTAACATGTATAAATTAAGGGGTATATTATGTAATAATTATGTGACTATCAGATAATCATCTCTTTGTCAAGAAGGAAAAGTGCTCATTCGGCCAAGCCCAGATCAATTTCTTGGGTCATGTTATTGGCAATGGCAAGATTCGGATGGACATAGAGAAAGTCAAGGCAAACCATGATTGGAACTCTCCTAAGAACGTGTCTCAACTACGTTCTTTCCTTGGACTCGCAAACTACTATCGTCGCTTCATAAGGGACTACTCTAAGAGAGCTGTTGCCCTGACAAATTTGTTGAAACAAGACCGAACATGGGAATGGGATAGGCAGTGTGAAGCTTCATTCCAAGACTTGAAATTGGCCGTGATGAAAGATCCAGTATTGGCCTTGCCCGACATCACCAAGCCCTTTGAAGTACAAACAGATGCATCTGACTATGCCTTAGGGGGAGTCTTACTTTAAGATGGTCACCCGGTAGCATATGAGAGTCGCAAGTTGAATGATACAGAGTCTTGTTACTCAGCTCAAGAAAAGGAATTGCTAGCCATTGTACATTGTTTACGGGTGTGGAGACACTACCTCTTGGGGTCTCAAGTCCTTGTTAAAACGGATAATGCTGCAGCAAACCATTTCCTTACTCAGAAGATGCTAACCTCCAAGCAATCTCGATGGCAGGAAAAATTAGCAGAATTTGACTTAGTATTGGAATACAAGCCAGGGCGCACTAACAATGTAGCTGATGCACTCAGTAGAAGGGCAGACCTTGCAGTGCTAACCCATACTGGTCCGAGTCACACCATCTTGGAGAAGATCAAAGTAGGCCTACAGACAGATCCACAGGCAAATGCGATTACAGAGTTGATCAAGCAGGGCAAAACTCGACGGTTCTGGATAAAAGATGGAGCAATACTCACAACTGGTAATCGCCTCTATGTTCCGAGAACTTCGGGTCTGAGAAAAGAACTTTTGAGAGAATGCCATGACACCCATTGGGCGGGACATCCAGGTTGGAGACGAACACTTGCATTGCTAGAGAGGGGCTACTATTGGCCGCAGATACAGGAGGATGTAATGGCCTATGTTCGAACCTGCCTTATTTGCCAGCAAGATAAGATTGAAAGAGATCGACCAGTAGGCTTACTAGAGCCTCTGCCTGTTCCAACTCGTCCTTGGGAAAGTGTTTCCATGGACTTCATTACGGGGTTACCGAAAGTGGAGGATTTCAAAAGTATCCTTGTAGCTGTCGATCGATTCTCAAAGTATGTGACATTTGTGCCAACCGGACTGACTTGCACAGCCGAAGATACGGCGCAATTGTTCCTCAAGCATGTCGTGAAGTATTGGGGACTGCCCGAAAACATTGTTAGCGACCGTGATGCTCGCTTCACAGGAAAGTTCTGGAAGGAATTGTTCAAGCTCTTGGGATCCAAACTTAATATGTCAACAAGCCAACATCCCCAATTCGACGGACAGACTGAGCGCTTTAACTCTATGCTTGAAGAATACCTTCTTCATTTTGTAAGTGCAAACCAGAAAAATTGGGTGGGACTACTTGATGTTGCACAATTCTGTTTCAACTTACAAAAGAGCTCAACTACTCACTCCAGCCCCTTTCAGTTAGTCACCGGTCAGCAACCATTGACACCACATACATTGCTGACCTGATACCAAGGACTCAGCCCAAGAGCTCTTGAATTTGTCAAAGCCTGGCAGAAAAACATTGAAGTTGCTCGAGCCTATCTTGAGAAATCCTCCCGTCACATGAAGAAATGGGCGGACAAGAAACGACGAATTGATCCTTTTGAAGTCGGGGACTTGGTATTGGTGAAGTTAGATATGTTCAACAAGTATAAACGGACGGCTAGAGCACACAACAATCTGTTTCGCAAGTATGAGGGACCGGTACAGATTATTGAGAAAGTAGGCAAAGTCTCCTATCGCGTCAAGTTACCACATTGGCTCTGTTTCACCCATCCTGTCTTCCATGCAAGTAACTTGAAGTCCTACCATGCCGATGTCGCTGATCCCACAAGAAATGTATCTACCCGAGCATTGCCTAAGCATCCTACTAAGCCAGATCGAGAAGTGGAAGAAATCTTAGCTGACCATCTCATCAACAACACATGCCCGGATAGAGAGTATTTGGTCAAGTGGCAGGATGAACCTCCTTCAGAGATCAGTTGGGAGCCAGTCGAGCATCTGCTGCCACACCTCTCAAAGCTGAAAGAGTACTTGGAAAAGTTCGCTGCGAGAGCGTCAGTGAATTGAGTGTGGGAGAGTGTCAGGACTCAAGGTCAGAGGCCTTCCTAATGTCTCAAAACTCAATGTTCCATTTTGAAAAGTGCCCAAATGCTTAGCATCTATATTATAGGGGGAAGGTTTGAGCTATTGACTGTGAGGACGTGTTACCTCCATTGCATAGTCGAGCCAGACTGTACCGCTAGCATTTTTTTATTGTCATCTTTGCATTGCTTTTCAACTTCAAACTTGTATTTCCATCGATCGATAGCATCGAACTAGTCTTGAGCAACGTCCATCCGAACGTTCCTCCCCATTGTAATCTATTGAATGTGAATGAGAGCTTTTACTGACTATTGTACATTGTTATATTGTCTACAGATTGATATTGTGCATTCTCAAGTTAATATTTGTGCCGTCAACGTAATTACTCATAGGCTTACTAGTGAATTGGATAGCTAGTGCCGCACGGATTGCTAGTCCGTGACAGCTGAGACACCTTATTTAAAACCATCTCCTTCATAGCTTGGGCGAGTTGTTTCCAGCCTGTCCCTTCCACGCCAGCTGACACCCTAAGAGTTTTGGACCTTGAAGCCCAACCCACCAAAATAAAAAGGAAAATTCCTCCTTTATTGGCCTCTTTCACCATCATAACCCATCTATTGTTGATTTTCCAACTGGCTGAGAAAGCATTAGAGCCTGATTCCAGAGCTTTCTTAAGCTGAAACTCAATCCATTTTCCCATCTGCAATTCAACAAAAACTTTGATTCTAACCTCGAGCTCGATTCAAGTAACAACAAACCTCCTCTTGACTTTTGAATCCCAAATTCTTTCCCATCAATTTTCAACAAACGAAGATTTCCTTATTTGAACTCCATCTCTCCCAAGATTTAGCACAAAATTACAAACATACAATCACAATTTAACCAGCATACAAACATCATAGCAATACGAAGATTAGAAATAATTGAAATATCTTACTTTTTGCCGAAAAAATTGCTAAATTTGTTACAAAGTCTGATAAAGAGCTCACCGCCGACACAAACCCTCGGTCACCACCGTCAAACCCTCGGTCACCACCGTCAAGCCCCGGTAGTGGCCAGCCTGTCAAACCCTCGGTCACCACCGTCAAGAAGGAAGAGGCTCACCAGCTTGTCGAAAACCACCACACCTTCGAAAACCACTCACCTCACCTCACTTCACCTTCGAAAACCATGTTACCTTTGAAAACCACCTCCCCTTCGAAAACCACTGTCGAAAACCCCCTCACCTTCGAAAACCACTGTCGAAAACGCCCTCACCACTGTGAGATCCCACTGTAAAAAAACCCTTGCTAGATCCCACTGTCGAAAACCCCCTGCGAGATCCCACTGTCGAAAACCGCCTCACCACTGCGAGATCCTCCTCCCCACTGCGAGACCCCCCTAACCTTCGAAAACCACAGTCGAAAACCCCCTCACTCTCGAAAATCACTGTCGAAAGCCAGGTTGTGCAGCTCGAAAACCACCCTCACTATCGAAAACCACCCTCACTGTCGACAACCAGGTTGTGCAGCTCGAAAACCATCCTCACTGTCGAAAACCACCCACCCTCGAAAACCACCCTCACTGACTCTCACACATGATGGATACTTATTTCTGGTATATTTTGTTACCAAAGACATTTGAAAGTTCCGAATAATATATTTTATAAATTTGTGATTAGGTTTTTGGGGATTTAGGTATAGACTCTATGTTTTTCTTTTTTCGGGTAAAATCGCAATATACCCTCGGATGATGTAAAATCTTTTGATTAAGTAATAAAAGTCTGGTTATTAAAAAAAAGTTATGATTCAATATTTATCCTTCAATGAAAAAAGAAAGAAAATCACACTTGTTGTTTGTTATGTGATTGTATTTTAACGGTGGTGCATGATTGCATTCGTATTTATGTGTGGTTTACCAGATCATCTTGAAAATAATAAATTTTATTTGAAGATAAACTTGTGATATTAAGTATTTCGAGGAATTAAATAATTTTTACGAGGGTCTTTCTCTAATACAATCTACAAATTTGAAAAAAAAAAAAAAAATAGATGAAACAGATAAAATAAAATAAAATAGATTTTTTTTTTAGTGGTTTGCTAAAGATTAGCCCAGGTACAATAGTTCTCTTTAGGGGCAGAGAGTTTAAACTAGTTGAGGAGCATTTATGCAATTTCTCTAGTGTGACACCACCACACATTCACTGTAGCTGAGGTGAATGTCCGGCGTAGGTTATAGTAGTATCTTAAAGAAGGTTATAGCGGTAGCTTAAAGAATTAAAAATGACGACTATACCATTTTAAGAAATTAACAGGTTCATAAGAACCAAGGTATTAAACTTCAGTTGATACGATATAAATGCCTCGAGATACATGTTAAAATTTAATATGATTGAATTTCTCTATTATAATTACGATGGAAGTTCTTGTGGAAGCTTCAAAGCTTCGATCAAACATATGCACTAGGTGCTCATTTGAAAAGAAATCTACCTACGAAAGCCAATCATAATTTTGAGTTGTGACGATTAAGATACGAGTATTTTGGTGGTTTCTCTACATGAGAGTTTTTCTGGATTTTTCTCTCCAAAGCTCTCTTAGAGAAGATCAAGTGGTGTTTTGTAAAGTTAAAGGGGGTAGAGAAGGGTCAAAAGTGGAAAAAAGAAAAAAGGTCTCGATCGGTACGTTGAATGTGGTGTACTGGCCGGTACATCCAGTAAACTTGTATGTATTGGTTGGTACACTCTAGGACATGCAAAACGGGTAAATCACACTGATGTTCACATAATTATTACATAATATACCTCCTAACTTATGTTTGTTAGTGTTTCGAATAGTGTATTTTAGTTTAATTATTTTATTTTTGTAGGATTTGAAGTTTAAATGACAAAAGTGCATTAGCATGGCGAATAATTGTGATTCATAGCCAAATTGACGAAGTGGAGCCGGAGACACTCAAGCCAAAGATTAAGAAAATCAAAGGAAAAAAATAAAGAAAATTAGTTTTGAATTTTGGTGGTACAAAGAAGTAGTATGGATGAACATAGCCAAACCCACCTTTCAAGGGGTGGGACTCATTTGTTTGCAAATTAGGCTTCCAAATTCCATTGGAGTCCAAATTAGATTGGGTTTTTCCATTTGTATTGGGTATTGGGTTTCTAATTAGGCCCAAAGATGGTTTTCCCTTTACGACAAATACAACAACAATAGCCAATTTGGAGAAGGTTTTTGTTTTGCTTTTTAACACAAATAGGACAGCAGCCAATTGAGACGCAGTTTGAGTTTTTGGCGCTGGAACAAAAACGCAGCAGCAGCAACAGAACACAACAGCCGACAGAACAAGAAGAGAGCACGCAACAGGGGCTGTCCAAACAGCAGCAGAAACGCTATTTAGAACAGCAGATAACACATCCAATAGGCAGCCAAAACGGGGCAGCTGTGACGACGCAGCAGCAGTGGACACACAAAACAACATGGAACGCATCGCAGGACAACAACAAAGTGCGTCGCTGATTCACCACGCGCTGCCATGCCGATGAAGCTCCACACCGTTATTGTTGTCATCACCTTCACCATGCGTCACTAAACCCCTCGCAAGGCGAATAGGTGAACTCCTAGATGTAACACACTTAACTATTATTTGATTCGCTGTACGCTTTCACGATGAATAATGGTGTTTATGATTTTCACTTTTATTTAATATAGGAATTTATGTTATTTTAGTGACAAAGATTTCATCAATTTCTTCGTAGATTATTATTATTTCGATGGTTGTCTTTTTCTTCTATTTTCTTATATATGTGTGGAATTTTTAAGGATCAATTGATTCCGGTATGTTAGTTATATGTGATCGTCTTTTATTACTTTATTGTCTCCAGATATATCGTAAATTTATGATATCACATATGACCAACCTTTGTGCTTTCTAGAAAAAGTGAAATCTAAAATCCATTTACATTAGGATGTATTAATGCATTACAGACTATTTTTCCGATTATATTGTTTGGGATGTGAAACATGTAATCGAGTCATCATAAGGAATCAATACTAGTTGGCGTATAAAATCTAGGAGGGATTCTTGGAACCTTGTGATTTCTCTAAACTTGATTTCTATTAAATTAAATTTAATTTCACATTTTAAAATTGCTGAAATTTCTTACATTTAGTTTCACGTAGTTTTTTTTTTCTTTGACCTTGTTTTGTAGATAGTTTTTCCTCGTGGGATCGATACCCCAATCTTTACTGCAATTGACCGCGTGTACTATTTGGACGTAATCACACACCGATATGTACCTGTACGGTATATAAGTCAAGTACACTGATATTTGACAATTATGATCTAGAGTACATTCTACCAGTTTACCATCTTCCTTGTCGTATGGAACAAATATGATGAACACTACAACGTCAAATGGTGCTGGAAAGAGTTGTAATATGTACAAAACTCAACTTGTTTAACATTTGATGTTCGTTTTTTGCTGAAATTTTTGAGGAAAATTATGGATTCATATATAAAACGTGTCAACGTTTTAGCTCGTTTCGACATGTTCATTAAATATGATATGATTTGATTTATCTATCATAATTGCAGAGGTCGGCCATACCAGCACCCATTGTCCAGACAACCTAAAGGGTGGTCCTTAAACACCGACATAGACTGTTATCAAGATATTTAATGGCATAGACTTAAACTCATAACTTGAGGAGCATATATCGAAATGGGTTGAGACTTTAATACATTATTTTTAGTGTAGATCCGTAATTTTTCTTAACATTTAGCTCAAAACAAAGCTCAGAAAAATTAATAAACAACGTTTTTAGTTTAACAGGTCCTTTTGAACTAGCAATAAACCCCAAATGACTTATTTAGTGGTGAGCATTGAGCAACAACAGTCACCCTACTTAAACCATTTTAAACTTACGTCTCCAAAATTGATGTCACTTTCACTTTCTGGCTCGATCAAACCCTCAAGGCTTTATTAATGTTCTTCGTACACTGCAGCCTACATGTACTTGGAACCTTCAAGCAATCAATCTTGATTTTTGTCCTTCGATTGCTCCTTCTTCTGATACATTTCAAATTTCATAAAAAAAATTCCCCAATTTTTGCTTTGAATTTGATCGGTTTTGTTGTTTTGGACCTAATTTCATCGAACATTTATCATTTGATCCTTTTCTTTAATACAGATGGAAATGGGGAACATTAACAACAACACTTGGGGACCTCCATCATCGTCGTTAAAAGAGGGAAACAACAACAATTTCAGACCTTGTGTAAAAGAGGAAAACATAAGCACTAATCTGAGACCTTTTGTAAAAGAGGAAAATAATTTTATACCTGTAAAAAAGGAGAAAAACAATGCCGACTCGGGTGATTGGAGAACTCAAACAGTTCCTGAATGTTGAGAAAAGCTAAAATACTTTTATTTCATTTTCTGAAAAAATCGTTATCATCGTCAAGTTTCTTGATTTGATTTTTTTATTGCAATTTCTTCAGTTGTGCAACCAAGTTTTGTTTCACTGAAAATTTGGCAATGGTACTTTTTTTTGAAAGGCAAGTAGGGTTTTTATCGGATCCCATAACCTATAAAGATGCAGCAAACTGAGTTTGAACTCATGACCTAATATTACCATCCATCAAGCTCTAACCGTTGAGCTATCATGTCATTGAAAATCCCATATACTTAGCAGACACACGCCTTAACCACTCGGCCAAAGTGATGAGATTGGCAATGGTACTTTCATGCTAGTAGAGTCATTACTACACTTCTTTTGGTATTTGTTGCTCCTGGTGCCCAGGGGACTCAATCAATGTAACTTCACAGTTCACAATATGAAAATTAGCCTCTTCTTCTGTGCTCACTTCAATCTTCTCCTTGGGATTCAATGATTTTAGATCTGGGGTTTGGTTACTTTGATGTTGGGGTCTCTGAAAGAAGTGGTTTAGAGATCTTTTCTTGATGATTGGAACATGTTGAAGAAGATGAGAAGATGTTGGAGAAGAACCACATACTATCCAACTCTGCTACGATCTTCTCACACTTCATTAAAGCATTCAACAAAGACCAAAACAAAGGGACTAAGAAGTAGTAGTGTTGGAATTTGGTGTGTAGTTCAAATATTCCAAGAACAAAAGAATGAGTTGGATGATCGAGTCCGAATTGGTGAGTGTAGTCTCCAACTCTTTCTTGTAGGATGAATCCATTGAAACATCACGTTTGTCCACATGAATCTTGAACCCCTTGAAAATTTGATCAGTGCGGATCTAGGCAGCGAAACAACAACCCACCAACAGAACTACAAATCTGTAAATGGATTGGCAGGTTGGAGAGGTTGTCTGCCAATCAGTGCGGGGGCGAGAATGGTTTTTAAATAAAAAATAAATGGATGGACGAAGTGGATTTGGGGATCCATGATCACTGATGTGGCGGGAACGAGTTTTCTCCAATCCGCTCTATTGTCATCCTTATTTGGAAGTGCATATTCTGTTTTTTACTTTGTATTTAACTCTCTGGGTTTCCAATCCTATGAGAGCATCTCCAATGGATCCGCTAAAATATTTAGGGGGTTCATGTGAAAAAATTTATGCTCCAATGGATCCCCAAAAAACATTCATTATTTTAACTTCACTTTCAACTTCCCCTTAAATTTGCAAAAACCTTGCATTGTTCTGAGCGAACAGTAAATTTCAGCAAATTGTTTTCGGACATATTTGCGCGACTTTTGTAAAATAACCATAAATTGTTCATTTCAAAACATTTTCAAGTGATTAAAGTTGTGTTTATTAGATAACTCATAGTACTACAACTTTTATGTTTTGATGAACTTGAGAATTGGTATCGATTGAGCACATAAATTTGCCGAACGTCAGGTACATTATCCCCTCAGGTACATTATCCCGTTTTTATTGCAAGACAGATTTGCGTGACTTTAGTAAAATGACCATAACTTACTCATTTAAATTTATTTTTAAGTGATTTAAGGTGTGTTAATTAGATAACATAGAGTACTACAATTGTTGTGTTTGGATCAACTTGAGAATCAATATCAATCGAGCACATAAGTTGGCAAAATGTTAGAGACACTGTCCCGTTTTCATTGTGAGACAGATTTGCGCGACTTTAGTAAAATGACCATAACTTGGCCAATTCAAAACATTTTCTAGTGATTCAAGTTGTGTTTATTAGATAACTCAGAGTACTAAAATTTTTGTGTTTTGATGAGCTTGAGAACCAGTCTCAATTGAGTGTTTAAATTGGTCTAAATTTACCATGTTTTGCATTTTTTTTTCATTTTGAGTTTGGGTTTCTCCATTAGGATATATGCATATTTATTGGTGGTGTGAGTAAGAAAAAAAAACTCAATGATAATGTGAAAAGACACTTTTGGTGGTGTGGAGTAATCGTTGCCTTCTACAAACTCCCCTACTTTAATCACAGTTAGCTAAATCATTTGGAGCGAGGAAAGCAATAACTCAACAGTTATAATGACAATTCACTCAAATGAATAGTGAATTGTCCTCAACCTAATTTTTAGGTTGCCTAAATTGCCCTCAAACTTTATAATATTTTACAACTAAAAATTAAAATGTAGATAAAAAGTAGCAAATAGTATTTGCGTCTTTAAACGAAAAAAATACTATTATATATATTTATTTTACAAATTTGCCATATCAAATTCAAATTACTTACAATCAAACTTAGTCCTTCTAAATATTCATTAATTATATTGAAGCCTTTAACATAATTTATTTGAAGCTCTTCAAGTATTTATAAACTATAAATATGTCATTACATCTATTGTTCTAAAAAGCGCTAGGCGGCGAGCAGGTGCCTAGCACTCAGGGGCCTAGGCGGTTTTAGGTTTTGTATTACAATTTTAATAATTTACAAAAGTTAAACATAATATATTATCAATTACATACAATTTAATGCCAAAATACATATATAAAATTTAAAAACATGAAAAATTAACAAATATGAACAAAATTTATTAAAACTAAAATGACTGAAGTTGGTGATGATGGGTACTTTATTCAAAGTTAAATTTGTGGACAAATATCCAAACCTACTTTTTATTTTTCTTCAAATTGCATGAATGACCTCAGTTTTGTTTGATAAAATCTACATTACTAAAATTGGTACCGGCAGATACTTCGAGAATTCCATTAAGTAATCATTATTTGCTACATTCCGACATATACTAAATAAAAAATGATTAAATTATTTATTTCCAAAAAGTGGAAAGAAAAATAAAATAAGAACACAATTAGGCTTATTTAAAAAAAAATCGCTCAGACCCGCCCAACCATTAATCTAGGTTTCTTTTTAACGCCCAGCACCTAGGCCATTTTTTAAGAACACTGGTTACATCTAACATTGGTATTTTTCATTTTACCCTCCACATTTCATAAATTTTTCAATCCAAACCAGCCCCTCTTAAACATTGATAAATTATACATAAGCCCCTAAATAATTTATTTAAAACCTCTAATTATCTATAAATTATATAAAAGCTTTAAAATTAACTTTTTGATTTCCCATTTTACCATTCACATTTCATATTCTTACAATCAAAACCAACCCCTCTTTGAACATTAATTAATTATACTTAAGCCCTAACACCATAATTTATTTGAGACCCTCTAATTATTCATAAATTATACAAAGGCCCTCCAAATTATAAATAATTATTTTGTTTAAAAATTCAATGATAATTTTTATTTATTATTAAAATATTGTAATAAAATAAAAAGTATTGAATATCCGCGCACGTAAAATGCGCCCACACCCTAGTTTTTTTAATGTGTATAAACCTAGAAGGAAGCTGAATTTGAGCTCTTGATTTATAAACTAATGCGTTTAGCTATGTCCTCGCTAATCCCGATGATATTTCATCTGTAAAAAAGAGTTGCGATTAAGCTTAGGACCGCCGTTGTGGTGGCCGAATGTAATATGATGCTTAAGTCAGATACTGGTTCGAGAAAGAGTGAAAACTGAATGTAAAATTGCAGAGTGTATATTTGCGTAGGTTTCTTCCACATGTCACCGACTCTTATAGCGAGCATTCTCTCCCCAACTTTTCCTGTGATCGAGGGCATGATGGAGGGAAGAGATCTCGTATAAGATCTTACCTGTGCATGACTGAGTACTTCGGCACTTGGCTATGTTTAGGATTCAATGCTTGATTGGGCTAGAATGATTTTTTGCAAGTGGATCTCGACCGTGTGACAACTATGAGATGCATTGTTCGGGCCTTATTGTCATGGGCCAAGCCCTAAGACCCGTGTCGCTGGGCTGGCGTGTCTTGGGCCTGGTCGACCGACTTACATGCTGAACAATAGTCTTGCCAATGGGTCCGCTTAGGACTGCGCTGAAGCCTTTACGTGCTAGGTTAGTCCATGCCATGTGTATGGTTGTGATTGAGTGATTGTTTGATGTCTCATCAGCTACTCCCCTAGTTAGTGGGTCTACTTGCTGAGCGTGTGGAGGTTCGTGGTATGCCATGATGACATATTTTCGACGCCTTTTTGGCTATTTCACCGCGTTAAATGTTTGTACAGCGGTTAGGTAAATGTCTCCCATTCGCGCCAAACCTATATAAGCATTTTTGGGGGGGATTTTTTTGCCTTTACCTTATCAGAGCTTGTCTTTGTTTCGTACTATATTTTTCTGGCCCGGTTGAGCTTGAGTTTTTGTTCAATCATGTCTGCATTACTTAACTTCTAGTGAGGGAGGCATCACGGGAGTGTCTGCACCTGGCTACTCTTTGTAAGCAATACAAACTCTATAGTGATCTAAAAGTGTTGCTTCTCATGGAAAATCGACTCTCACCTTGTTCCATTGGGGGGGGGGGGGGGGGTGTATCTGCCAGTACAAGGCCATGTTCGAGGCTTGCCTGCGCTTCTCAGTGCCATATATCATTTGGCGCTACTTGTATTCTTTGGGCATTGCCCCGACTCAAATAATATCGAGTGGTTGGGGCATGCTGATTAGGGTGAAGGATGAATCCATATGTCGATGAGATTGCTCCACTCTCTGGCTTCCATCAGGATGAATAACCAGGGTGTTTGTTGGGTGTGGAGTCCTCGTTGTATGACTTGCCAATTCAAGGATCCGAAGGATTGACAGATGTACTGCTTTTTTGCCTATGCAAAGTTTGAGTACTTCTTTTTTGATTGCTTGAAAGTCATAAGCCACTTTAGGGACCTTCACAAGTTTTTTTTGTTTTTACATTAATGTTTATCGGTGTTTGACTCATTCGTTGTTTTTGACTAGTGGTGCCCAACTCTACCGTCATTTCTTTTGAATAGGAGAAGACAAAGGTTGGCTTTCTTGCTCTGTCGCCGACGCCTATTATGAAAGTTATCCATCCAGATAATATCAAGCTAAAATCATTTTATGGTGAAGCTGGTGACATGGGTGTCGACACCTAGGTCTTAGAAGAGAAAGGTGCCAAAGATGCATGCCCTTTGGAGAAGAAAGCCTTGAAGAGGTTGCTTACTCGCCCTCGTTGATCTAAGAGGCTCAAGTTATGGTCCACACCTTCTGCTGGTCACCAAAGTGGGGAGAGGGGCGTTGTGGACCTGACCGTTGATGAGGAGTCTCCGGGGGCCTTGGCTTGTTTGAGATGGAAACGGAACGACCGTCATCAGATGTTGCTGCTCCTAGTCTGTTTGTTGCAAAAGGACAGTTCACACCTAAGGGCGTTGCCCGTGACCCCTCCATGAGTCTGGGAATTGAAAATTTGTCTAGGCCTCCTTCCACTGCTACTGCTAAAGGGAAGCAGGTTGATGACTCATCTTCCTTAGGAGGTACGGGAAAAAAGATGGTGAGGCTAGAGCTAGTTCCCACGCTCTGGTTTATATTGAGGTGGATCATAGGGTTGCCACTGTTGATCAGATGAAGATAAGCTTATCTTGGGTGGCTAACTGGCTACCTTCGGAGAAGGCGGCTCTAGATGCACACATCACTCGTAGTCAGCAGCTTCTGATGCTAGTAAGTTGACAACTTGGTTGTTTTGTCACTTAGTTTTTTCGTTGTACTTTGTTGTTCATTCTCGCACATTATTTTGTAACCAAGGGATGCCTCACCTGATCCATGCTGACATGGCGGGTACCAAGGTGGAAACTGTACGGGATGTCCCACCTAACCAAGGAAACCTACCTTGTTGATGCCCATAAAGAAGTTGGCTGCTTAGGCCAATTTGGGGGCCTGGCTGGTTGAAACCTGAAAAGGTATGACAAACGCTTTGGTTGTTCAGTCATATTCGGAATCTCAGCTAAAAGGGATTCAAGGGAGTCTGGACGAAGCCCATGCTGCTCGAGCTGAGCTATTTTATGAACTGAGGGATGTTCGGGAACGATGGGACAAGGCGATAGATGAGCATGTTGTGTTTGATAAGTGTTGGTTGAAAATCGAGAAGTCTGCCATTGACTCCCAAAATGCGCTAGCCAGTGAGCTCGCCGAGGAAGTTCGCCTAGGTGGGCTTCAAAATGCTCTTTAGATGCATATTTCTTAACTTACTCAAGAACGTGACTCTGAATGTGCTCGTCGTGACAAGGTAGCTCGAAAGCTAGTGGTCTCCGAAGAAAGTCTAGCCAAAGAAGTTGAGGAGCTGAATACCTCAAATGCATAATGGGAAACCAGAGAGAATGAGTTTCACGAGGCTGCTGATAAAGCTCGGGCCCATGAGATTGCTAATGGAAGGTCGAAGATGATACATTATAACCAGGATCTCCACAAATATTGGGATCTCTCCGTTTATCGGCCTCTTGCTTATGCTCGGTTCGAGGAGGCGGATGATTCTTCCTATGGCCTGCGAAGTAGTCCCAAAGCCAGTTTAGGTGTTGCAGAGACAATTGTCCATGCCGTTGTCCCAGACTCTGCTTCAGATTCTACTGCCCATGAAGCTGGTTCTGACTCTGTTTCGGCTAAATGAGCGACCTTTGTAAAGAAAAATTTATTAATGAGAAAACTTTCCGTTCTTTGTTTTTCTTTGTATCTGTGCCTATAGTTGTCGTACTTGCCATTTCCAAATTTTGCTTAGATTAGGCTGAGTAGAGATTGAGTAGGCGAGTATATCTACCCCACTTGAAGTTGGGTTTTAGTCTAGACTGGAGCCATTCTTTGTTTGTCTAAGCATAATCTGTCAACAATATTAACTTAATTTGCTATTAGAGTTAAGACTTAGGGGTCACTTTTGTTTGTGTAGGTTGTGTTCTCTTTGTGATGTGATTACTGTTTCCCTTAGTAGTCGATTCTGCGTAGGAGATGTCCTTGTTCCAAAGATTGCACTTCCTTGTTAGTCTCTGACCTTTGTAGAAATTAGGTTGCTTAGCAAACCATCTTTTTTAAATTGAGTACTGTATAATAATAGTCGTGTGTCTGTCCTGAGGAGGACTTTAAACTTTAGTGGGGTTACCTCTGCCTTATGGTCTGGGCTCCCATAATATGCTCCACTCATGGGTAGGATTTGGCTATTGAGGAGTTGCATTCGCTTGATAATATACCTCAATCCTAAATAGGAGTCGAGTTGTTGAGGAACCATTCCTGCCCGAACAGGCTAGGTCCTAGTATTTATCTGGCTCGGTCCTAAATAGGACCTAAATGGGATATAATCTGTTACGCCTGTAAAGGCTAGACTTTATAATAACCTCAATCCTGAACACTAGTAGAGTTGTTTAAGGAACCATCCTTGCTAGAACGGGCTAGGTTTGAGTGGTGAGTTGTCCAATGATTGGACTCGATCCGATGTGTTGTTCCTTGGCTCCTTGGGGGACTAAGTCACTTGTATGTTGTGCTGTCGTGGTCTTTAGTGCAACTAGGCTTTGCCATTTATGCACCAATTCAGTCCCCGTACTCAGACAAAATTATCTTATGAGTGGTGAGTCGTCCAAGGACTGGGCTCCCCCATTTGCAAGAAACTGTTCAATGAGTGCGTTTGCCTGTCCGCCGTGGACTGGGTCTGGTCCGCATGTAGGCCATTGTAACAACTTGATTCACATAGTAAAAAATTGACCGCTCTGGGCCCAACCGGCCCGCACGGCTTTAAAATGCCTTTTATTATGGGGATCCGACCTCGCACATAAGTAGCACATCTCTTCTCGCACCCAGGCGATGTGAGACTATGTCCCCCTTTGTAGCTCGTCTAACCCCTTTCGGGCCTATTCGACTCCAACCCTCACCCTCTGGTCCGCCCACTCCAGCGTCTCATAATCCACCCCACTTAGGGCCCAACGTTCACATTGGCATAGTTCCGGTTGGGTCAAGCGCTGATACCATTCTGTAACGACATGATCCACACAGTAAGATATTGTCCGCTCTGGGCCCAACCGGCTCACACGGCTTTAAAAGGCATGTTATTATGGGGATTCGACCTCGCACATAAGTAACACATCCCCCTCCTACACCCAGGCGATGTGGGACTATGCCCCCCTTTGTAGCTCGTCCAACCCTCTCGGGCCTATTGGGCCCCAACCGTCACCCTCACCTCAGGTTCGCCCACTCCAGGGTCTCACATCCATCATGGTCATGAGGTTGGACTAGGCTTTCTTAGGAGTGGCGAGTTGTTCGTGGATTGGACTCGCCTGCTTGCGGTGAACTGTTTATGGGCTGGGTTCACCCGCTTGCGTTGGATTGTTCTTGGACATCGCGCTGCCTTGGCTCCTGAAGCGGACTAGGTCACTGATGTGGCGAGTCGTCATTGTCCTGAAGAGGGCTAGGCTCGATCGTTGGTGCACCATTTTGGTCCATGTGTCAGGATCAAGCTTTGGTAGGTAGTAAGCAGTCCGAGGACTGGGCTCGACCTGCCATATCATACCTCAGATCCTTAGGCGGATTAAGTCACTTATGCGGCGAGCTGTTGCTGCCTTATGTGAGGCTACGCTCTGCTGCTCGTGCACCATTTTGGCCCCCGTATAATGATCGGGTCTTCCCTTGTAGAAGGAGTTGAGTGTGGAATAGAGTCGTTTTTAAAGATATTACCTTTATTGATCTGCTTCAAAAAGTGTAGGCTACCCTCTTCGCTCCTTATCAGTAAGCTCTGGCTTGCTGGACTATATATTTTTGGGAGGATTTGAGTTGATCGCGATTACTTACCCAGTAGCTTCATCGCCACGTAGTGGCATTCTCTAGCGGAAAATCGATCCCCCTTGATAGTTCTTGTCTCTCCGTTGATAGGGTATTTAAGGCACTGATACCGTGTGGAGACTATTGTCCCATCTGGTGGAGCCAAGGCCTTCCCAATATTATATTATATGTGTAGGGGCGTTCACTACGAAGAACTCTGTCATGCGGAATTACATTGGTTCCCCTACTCCTACAGGTAGGCTGATGTTTCCGACTGGGTAACTTTGAGTATCGTTGAAACCAACCATCACCTGGTTTTCCGATTTAAGTTTATCTACTCCCAGTCGCATCCTGTAGAATGCATTTAGGAACAAGATGTTGGCGAAGCACCCGGTGTCTATCGACGACCTTTTGACCCCCCATTTTGATATGGCGATCGTGATGATCGTTGTACGGGGAGTAAACCCCTTGCATATCCTGCTCGATGAACGTCAAATCCAGAGTTGGGTGTTCCACGCAGGCGTATTAGACTGGGCGGTCTCCACTGTGGGGATCTGTCCGCAGCTCACGGATTGCCCGCTTCCTTGATCAGTTAGTTTTTCTTGACCCGTTTGTGCATTGTGCAGGACATGGATGACGTCTGCAACCTTTTCTTCCGCCTTTGGGACCGCTGCTTCTTTCTCTTGGGGTTGTTTCCCATCAGAATTTAGAAATTTATTGAGTCTTCCCCTCCGAACCTAGTACTTCATATCATTTGTGAGACTTTGGCCGTTCTGGGTGATTTGGCTGTGATCCTTGTGATAGACACAATATTTTCCCTAATCACGCTTGGAAGGATCATCTTTGATCTTTTGGGGCCACTTGATGTCCTCCCAATTTCTCTCGGCGAAGTGGATTTTTGTCATTGTTGCAACCGTCAATCAGGGTTAACTCGTCGTTGAAACGAGTGACGTATTCTGTAAGGGTCTCACCTTGCTTCCGCTTGAGACTAAGTAGGTAGTGCGGCCCCTTTCTGATTCGCTGGCTCACCACAAATCTTGTGATAAATGCCTAGGTGAGAGAAGGGGATGTGTGATATATGTACGAGATTGGATCTACAAAATACTCTGCGGGCCTTGTGCCCAAAGCGGACGATATAATACTATGTAGATCGGGTCGTGACAATCTGAAGCTGAGAGTGAAAACAAACTTTTGGAACTCAAAAACAGTGTATGGTTGTGTAGGTTTTTTTTACCTCCAACAACTGTTGTGTCATTCGATCTTAGCTTGAAAACCATGAAAAACCACTGCCACGTCTCCAGAACCTATTTTTCATACCTTCGAATTAGGAAGAGCTCTCAAGATATTTCAAGCAGGTATGCCCGATGGCCACAAATTGCTTATTTTCACTTTGTGAGACATACCAAGATCACAAGATTCAACAATTCTACCTTCATAATCTACGCTGTAGAATTGTCCATGATAGTACATGAGGTACAAATGAAATATTTATGGTCGAGTTCAACCACGGTCCAACTAGTATCACCAAGATTGCAAAATGCCAACCCATAATACTCACCAAGGACCATGATCACACAAGTTCCGTTATCACTTAATGTAGGGTGCGAGGAGTACAAGACCATCTTTTTAACGAGTTCCGAAATAGGTAATGCAGTCATAGGAGGAAGCTGAATTGTAGCTCTTGTAAATGGATTCATAAGTGATGACAATGAGCTTCCTTTCTCCTTCAATAATATCCAGCCATGGCTTGATCCGTGACATGAATAGTTACCCAGTACATCCAGCAAATTGAATTCAGCATTCATAGAAACATTAAAGAAACGAATGTGAGGTTCTGATTGTTAGTCACAATGAGTAAATTGCAGAAGCGATGGTATTTGAGGAGGTAGACTTCTGGGTCTCTCCGAGCAACTGATAGCCATGGCACCAAATTGCAGGTAATCTATGAAATTATTCTTGAATATTAGACGTGCAATGATCAGAAGAATATCCGTCGGTAATTGAGACCAGTCTACCATAATTTGCTGACAACCGTTCCTAAGACTTATTTCTTGGAGTTCATATGCCTGGTTTCCTAATCGTATAATGAAACACAATAGTAATTAGTTTTCTATTTCCAATACGAAACTACCTATGTGATGCTTCAATAGTAGTCATAATAAGTATAATAATTATTATTATCATAGTGAATAGTAATTAGTTTTCTAGATATATTCTACAAGAAAAATATAATAATTAAATTTTTTCTTCGATAGAAATGAGATTGTGCGCCATTTATTGAAGGTGAACTGATTAAGTAAATTTCCTACTGACAGAATGATGTAAATAATATTCATGTTCCAATTTTCTCGTGTTGGTATACAGTGATTCCGAGTGAATGCATGATTTTTCCTGAGGACATAGCTCCTCTATACAGCATCACTGATTTCTATTCTTTTAAACTCCTCTTGTGAGCAGTTGAATGATGTACGCCACTATGGTTCGCTAGACCTTAGCTGCATCTAGTATGGTGTGGAACAAAATTTCTTTTCCAGTATCCCTTAGATCACATGGCGACTAGCTGCTTCACGTTTACTGGATAAACATATTGTTGTGAACCATCATAAAGGTTATCTACAAAAAGGCGAGAAGCTGCCTCCGTTGGATGGTAAGGATCCCAGAAAACGTAATCCTTTCGGTTGGGACAATACTTGGAAATGGGAAGGCAAGCAAACTTGGCACCGAGGTTCCCCAACCCACAACAAGCAGCTTTAACCTCAACAAATCCTGTTACAAAAGAACCCAAATTAGAAGTTAATGAAAACATTAATTATTCTGTTCAAGTTGAGTTGTGTTGAAGAATAGATTATACCGTAATCAGCAGGCTTTTGAATGAAGTTAAGTAAGACATTATAAGTGTCGAATATGGCATAGTTTATGTCCTTGAGTTCTGCTTTCATTTGCTGCATGATGGTTTTAACGCCTTCATTGTACTGATTAGACCAGTAATTTGATTCCTCATTGCACTCCCCTGTTTTGTTCAGGTTCCTCTGAGATGGACAACATCCTATTGCCCCCAATTCCAGCCAATACAAACTTACGTGCCCCAAGGCTGTAAATTCTCTGTGAAAGGAAAAGGTAATGGTTTTAAAAATATAAAGAAAAGAAAGAGACGATAAATAAACATTATTTGCTTTCATGCAGTCATTCATATAATACTGAGAATCATAGCATGTTAGTGTTGCCAAAAGCATTATGGTATAACCTAATCTTCTATGAACCTTCAAACTAATAAAAGAAACTGCAGATGATTTGGAAAGTTTGTGTTTATGTTGCGAGATGAACTTTTACTTTGGAAAGGCAACTTGTCATAAGAGAAACTTTAGACATAACACCTACAGATCCCACCCAGTCATTTAATAAACATCTTGATTGATGTGGAAGGTTAGATTTCATGACCGAAGATTTACTTTTGCAAAGCGACTTCTGAAAATATTAACTTTGAGAAGAATAGCTATTTGAACCTTTCTGATTGAGTTTAGTAGTTGTCTTACCTTTAGCTGTTGTGTTACCATGCTTTTCATGGAATCTACAAGCTGCTGTGGAGTACTGTTCTTTTGGAGGGTGGTGGATCCGGATGCAAAGTAGCCAAGGATGTCATTGCTTCCTATCACGATTAAATAGATCGATTTTGCGAAAAGTTCTTGTGCTGCAACGTTTCCTAGCTGCTGAGCCAGCTCCGTTTGTACTGCTGAATAGTAATCTATTTGCTTATTGAATGTGATAACTTGGCGCTGCAACCGAATGTAGTAAACAATATGTATTCAGTACTCCATGCACACCTGCATCCATTGTACTGATCTTATAACAGACATTTGATGATCAAATTTCCAATATTTACTACTTAATAAATATGATGATCATCATTAAGTGCTTACAAAGAGCTTGCCGATGCCATCCATGATCCCAGCTCCACCGGAAGCAAAGCTGACACCACCAATAAATGCATTGGTCTTGTTTGAGGCTGATCTAACGGACAGATATGCTGGTGGCGACGCTGCTAACCCAAGCTTTTCAGCTGCAGTACAAGTAGCTCAGAATGATACTAAACTATCAAAAGCACTTAACATGGCATGAATCATCTTCCCTATCAATAGAACATGCGCTGGACCTAGATTTTGCCTAACTAGTCTGGGTCATGCACCATGACTCAACAGTGCAATTCTGGTAGAGTTGAACAAAAAACCGATCAAATCGATTAAACCGATAGAACTGATCAAATCAATTAAACCGCCAGAACCGATTGGTTCAGTTTTTGGTTTCTATATAATTTTAACCAACCAAACCGAACCGACCGAATATATATAATAAATAATATAATATGTTTAAAATAGTCGGTCGATTCAGTTTTATTTCGGTTTTGGTTTGGTTTAAATTCGATTCGGTTACGGTTTGCATAAATTAAAATCGGTTCGGTTTCGAATCAGTTTTTTAATAGTCGGTTTGGTTTCGGTTTAAAATTTTTTAAACCGACCTAAATCGATTCGGTTTACGGTTTAGGTGAAAAACCAAAGCAACGGTTCAGTTTTCAACCCTAAATTCTGGTCTAGTGTTAACACTTGACATGAAATAGTGTTTGCTATTGGCTCGAGCTTTGCTAGGGAGCGAGGGAGAGCGTGAGGGACAGAGAACACCGCCCATCATCCTCGAGATGTGCTCTGAGCTGTGTTCTCTCTCCCTCGCTCTCTAGAATCAGGGGTTGGCTCATAGGTTAAGAAGATATAAATGCAATCATGTAGTGTGAATAGACCATTCACCAAAATAACACCACAACACAAAACTGAAAGAAAGAGAAGATCTTGTATGGTATGAGATTGTAGAAGAGATGAAGTGACTTACCTATTAAATCTGCAGCATTCTTACCATTGCTAAACCTCCCAGTAGCTTTTCCACCTTGAAAATCCACCCCATTGTGCGGAAAATTAGCCTTTGCAAGCGAAATAGCAAGATAGTTATTGTTCCCCACATCAACTAATGAGTCCCCGAACACAAAAATAGCCGGGACTGTTCGTTTCTGGGCCACTGTGCATGTAAAGGTGAGAGCAAAACAGAGGAAGAAACAGAACATAGAGACGACTGAGTGAGCCATAAGTAGTAGTGTTCAAAATCTCTAGCTATGTCACTCTCCTTGTGGATGAACTATAGTATGGGCAATGGGGTTTTTAAAGGCTGAATTTACGAGTGTGAACATTTGAGCGAGGAGATTTAATGGGCAAAGCCGTGTGGGCTCTGGTAAAGAGAGACACTACAAAAACATATTATTAGACTGTGTTTGATATTAGTAGTATTGATAAGACTGCAAAAAAAATTGAAGGCCATGGAAGATAGATTTTTTTCCATGTCAACCTCGTCGAGTCGCTCTCTTACTAGCTGGATTACTACGCTGGTATAGTGTAATTCTGAACTTTACACAAATCCAAATTTTTAGGTAGAGTGTCTGAGTTGAGTAGTGTTCTGACCTTACCTTCTCGTTTGTTAATTTGGTTGTATTGAGAAAATTTATCACCATAAATATCATCAGCACATGCTCCATTAAATTGCCATCTACTGCACTTGATTTTTGTTTAGAGATGTAATATGAGGTTGGGATAATTGCAAGGTGTTAACGTGGATCTATAACGAAAAAATATCATTGATACAAGAAAAAAATGTATCAAGCGGAAGCGAGAGCGGAGTCGTGGAATTATAACTATATCGGTGGGTACCAATCGTACAACTACACCGCAAATTCACACGGTACTAACGTGGATAAGTACATGGACAAATTTAGGCTCATGGATAATTGAAGTGAGTTTAATATTTCAACATTGATACAAGAAAAAAAATGTATCATATAAGGTGATTCTAGAGGGAATACATGCGTTGGGTGTTTTATGATTTTGTGCTTATCAGTTATCAAGTGTAAATGCTAATTCATTTTTCTTTACAATTGGACAAATTTGGAATAGCCAGCACAAGTATTAGATCTTTGAAAATGTGTTTAGTGCATGATTGACATTTTGAAATTGATCTAAATATAATCCACACATGTCCTATATTTTAGTATTTATATCAAATCCAGATAAACAAATGCGTTGTGGACTGCTGGGATTTATTTTAGTCGAGTTGAAGATGATTTTTTTTTTCTTGATGCATGATTAACGGATGCGATTGAGGCTATTCTCCATTTAAGCAAATGCGTTGTGGACTGCTGGGAAATGAAGCACCGCCCCATATGGCAGTGTACTCACTCATAGTCACAAACTGACTAAACATACTGGATCCAGTACCATCCTATGAAGGCCTTGAAGATCACCAATCTTCTTCATTTGCCTTGAAGACCAAAAAGTGATTTTCAGCATTTTGTAGGATTTGTTTGACCAATGTGTGAAAGCGCAAGTACTTTGGTGCTGCTTTGGCCATTGCCAACTCTTGTGTGTATAAATAGCATTTGGTACTACACAAATAGCCAAATAGAGTGGTTGCCTTATGCCATTTCTTGGGTCAAATACAACAACATGTTTTTTTGGTTTGGTTACCCGACATGCATAGGACCAGAATAGAGGGTGGTTGACTGAAGATTCATAACACATTCTCGGATATTTATTGCATGACTAAGATAATTATGTGAGAACGCGAATACTTGGTATTGATGAGACATCGACAGTCATCCAATCGTAGTCGGATACATAGCACAAACCAACTTTAATAGAAGATTGCCCGGACGAATCAGACCCAAGTCAGGTCCCAGTCAAGAGATCGAGCCCAATATGGCAAGAATCTAGGAGCTTGATTCGGGAGAGCCAGGACATAGACCCTTTGGCTAGAATAAGCTCAAAACCCATTTCGACCACTCATACTACAACTAGGAGATGGATATTGAGTCCTAATGGGAAACAAATACACTGAGGAAGGAAATAAATTATCTCATTATAAAGGGAGAATATGAATAAGATTTTATCCATTTATTGGCTTATTGCTCAATCAGAGATAGTGTCAATGAAGGAAATAAATTCTCTCATTATATAAAGTGGACAAGAGGAGGAATTAAGGCATGCAACCCTAATTTTATCAAGCCAAATTTCATCTTCTTGATCAAAGCCCGACTTTATCATCATGCCTTTGGCCACCCACACGGTGGTCCTTGGTAAACCTTTGTTCATCTTACATGTCTGTTAGGAGATTATTTAGGTGGTTTATTCCTTTATTCTAGGATAGCTATATATGGGTACTTGCTTTGTTATAAAAAATTACTTCCTCAAGAAGTTTAATATTTCCTAAACTATTGCTAGGTATTATGAGAAATTATGGAAGCTACTGTTGGACTTCGTGTATAAATATTTCCATTGGGTTAATGAGAATACAGGAAAAACAATTACCCTAAATTTTTCATGGTATTAGAGCCAAAATTGCTTCTTCAAAATATTTTATAAACCATGGCCGACGGTGCTACACCTAATTATCTTCCAGGTTTTACTGCCGAACAGTGGGCGGCGTTAACAGCCGCATTTGGTACTACTCACACTCCTTCTAACAGATTGCATGGTAAGTTGACAATGGATTCTTGGATAATTGATACTGGATGTTCTCATCATGTTACTGGTGATGAATCTTGTTTAGTGGATACTACAATAATTTCGCCATGTCCCATGGGCCTTCTGGATGGTCAAACGGTTGTTGCTACTAAGGAGGGTGTCGTGAAACTCACGGACAAAATAACACTCCAACATGTTCTTTTTGTTCCTAAGTAAAACTGCAATTTAATTTCGGTTTCACAACTAAATGATGATCTAAATTGTTTTGTCCAATTTAATTCTAACTTGTGTGCTATACAGGATCTGCATTCGAGGGAGGTGATTGGCACGGGTGAGAGACGGGATGAACTTTACTATCTACGGCATGGATTACAGGTGCAAGCGGTTTCAGTTGATAGTTCGAAGTCCTTAGAGCTATGTCATAGTCGATTGGGTCATCCTTCCGAGACAGTAGTGAAGTTGCTTCCTCTTTTTAATCATTCTAGGGGTCATTTGAATAAAGAATGTGAAGTTTATCATCGTGCTAAACATTCTAGAGATCGTTTTTCTTTAAGTGTCAATAAATCAACTCGGATTTTTGAGTTACTACATTGTGATTTATGGGATCCGTATGACGAAGTTTTCTTCGTGTGGTGTTCGATATTTTTTAACTTTAGTGGACGATTATTCACGTGATGTGTGGGTTTATTTATTGATTGATAAAAAATAAGTTTTCAAGATGTTTATGTCCTTTATTACCATGATTGACCGTCAATTCTCTCAAAAATTGAAAATTATACGTAGTAACAATGGAACAGAATTTAATTGCATGTAAAGGTGAGAGCAAAATAGAGGAAGAAACAGAACATAGAGACGACTGAGTGAGCCATAAGTAGTAGTGTTCAAAATCTCTAGCTATGTCACTGTCCTTGTGGATGAACTGTAGTATGGGCAATGGGGTTTTTAAAGGCTGAATTTACAAGTGTGAACATTTGAGCGAGGAGGGAGATTTAATGGGCTGGTAAGGAGAGACTACAAAATCATATTATTAGGTTGTGTTTGACATTAGTAGTATTGATAAGACTGCAAAAAAAATTGAATTTTTCTTTAATGATTTTTTTCTTGATTTTGATGCATGATTAACCGATGCGATTCAGGCCGAAAAATCTAGATGGCCCGTGGTCATGGCCCGTCCCATGGGACGGACCCTCCCAGGCACGTGCCTGTGGGAGGTCGTCTCGCACGTGGAGGAGGAGAAAGCTTTTTGCTTGCCAAACAAAATTTTCTTCTTCAGTCATCGACTCCTCCTCGCCTTCACTTCACTTCACTTCAGATCTTCACTTCACTAGAGTTCTTGACAAAGCAAAGCAAAACAAAAAGAGATCTTCTTCATCGCCTCCTCCTCGCCTTCAGTTCTTCACTTCAGATCTTCACTTCACTTGAGTTCTTCACAAAGCAAAGCAAAACAAAAAGGGGTCTTCTTCATCGCCTCCTCCTGCTCCTCCTCCTCCTCGTGACTGCTCCTGCTCCTCCTCCTCCTCGTGCTGCTCCTCCTTCTTCTTCAGGTATGTAATTTCACATCATATTCTTGTTTAACTTGAAAATTAGGGCTAATCCTGCATATTTATCAGATAATCCTGCATATTTTTGTATGTAGAAATTTTTGTATGTTGAATTATGATACTAAAATTTTTGTATGTTGAAATTATGCTACTGAAAATTTTGTTCAAATTTTTGTATGTTCGAATTTTGTTAAATCATGCTATTTAACTTGAAATTAGGGCTAATCCTGCATATTTATCAGATAATCCTGCATATTTTTGTATGTAGAAATTTTGTATGTTGAAATTATGATACCAAAATTTTGTATGTTGAAATTATGCTACTGAAATTTTGTATGTTCGAATTTTGTTAAATCATGCTACTGAAATTCATGATAATCCTGCATAATTTTTGTTAAAAAAATATATTTGATTAGATTTGTTAAATTTTTTTTTTGTATACGCAGGAATGGCATACAAAGCTTATGTTGTTTATCGTGGGCGTGTTCCTGGAGTATATGTGACTTGGCCAGGTTGCGCATTACAAGTTAACGGATACAAGGGTTTCAAATCAGTTGAAGAAGCTTATGAAGATTACGAAATGTGGAAGCTATCAGAAGAGAACATATTAGAACACGAAGCGAGATTAGAACACGAAGCGAGAAGAGAGCAAGAGGCGAGAAGAGAGCACCCGGCAAGAACAAACGACACTGAAGACGTAGTCGACCAATCAAATAATGCTCTTGATGGTCCTTGGGCTTTTACAAGGGACTTAATCAACAGTGTATTAGTGGTATTTTTTTTTTATTCTTGTAATTATCTTTTTTAAGCTTTTGGATGGTATTTGAAACTGAAGTACACTGTTTATCCTATTCTAACACTGTTTTTGGCACATAATGATGTGTAATGTAATATGTACATAAATATGTTTTATGTGAATTTATTTCGTAATCCAATCCAAGTGTTTCATATTGTTCTTTAGTGTGTATAGAGTTTTTGTAAAGCTTTGCCTTATTACTAGTGTGTATAGAGTTTTTGTAAAGCTTTGCCTTATTACTAGCCAGGAACCTAGTTTTTGTAAAGCTTTGACAATAAAATTGTTAGTGCTCTGTTAGTGTTAGTATTAGTATTCTCTGTCAATAAATTTGTTAGTGTTAGTGCTCGTATTTTCTGTCAATAAATTTGTTAGTATTAGTATTCTCTGTCAGTAGAGCCCAGAGTCAAGGTTTCAGAAGCCAAGTTTCCATAGCTAAAGATTGATCACCAAACTGCAAGCCAAACTGCATACTGTATTGGCAGGAGTTTTGCACTCATGAGGTACCTGCCACCGTTTTGGATGATGGGGGACTGAACCTGATGAGGTGAATTTGATAGTGCTCTGTTAGTGTTATTGCGATGTTAGTATTAGTGCTCTGTTGTTAGTGCTCTGTTAGTGTATGTGCTCTGTCAATACATATCAAACGTGAATAAAAATTGGCAAGGGCTTGATCATTCACCACTGAACTAATGTTTAAAGATTCATTTATCATTCAAAAGCAGGCAATATATTGAGAAGAATAAACAAGGAGTACAAGTCTGCAACTGTCTGAGGAGGTAATAAGAAGCAACAAAAGAACCTAAGTTGCTATGTACATTGCTTGTTATCCTACTTCTACCTTTCTAATACAATCTCATTTTTTCATCTGCTTCACTTCTCTGCCTTCCATATCTGCTACTTCTAATTTGTATGTTCCCATATCATTTCAATGACTATCATTGTGAATCACCAACTGACAATATATAATCTCTGAAGTATAGTGCTGATCTTGATCACTTCAAATTGCATCCAAGCTCCAAATCTGCAATTTATAGAATCAAGATAAAGGTCAGTTCTTATCACATAACGAACTGAACTATTTTTAAGAAATTGCCAAAAAAAAAAATGTCAGAGTGTTCTGCTCTGTGAATACAGAGAATCAAGAATTAGTGCTCTGTCAATACAGAGAGCAGTCAGTAGGTAAAGGACCAATAATGCTCAACTATCATTAGTGCTATGCTGTTAGTGTTAGTGTTGTTAGTGAATAGACACCCTGCATAGACACCCTGCATAGACACTAATGCTCAACTCTCATTTGAATCAAACACCCTGCATAGACAGTAATTTCCTAGGAATTGAACTCTTTGCAAGCAACCAAATCTAGAGAATGGAATTGAAAGTAAGATACACACTCTGCATAGGCAGCCTTCACGAATTATTCAAGGAGACAAAAAAACAGTGGAGACTAGAGACTAAAGTCAGATGGAAATTGAAAGTCTACAACCATATGCATCTCATTTGAACAATGTTTTGCTTATTGCTTGATATTTCCATAAGATCATGAATTCTATAGGGAAGAATTGATTCATCTGTGGATGACCAATGGTTTTGTGCAATCTAATTGGAAGATGCTGAGAATGGAATTTTTAATGAAAAGCTTATGGAGGTCCTTCTTTCAGGACATAACAAAATACCACAATGGAAACATAAAAAGGTGTAAGATGAATGTTCAATTGTCAATATCAGAAGCACCAAAATCATTAGCAGAAGAACTCATCAATTGTCATTTTTATGCAACCTTATTGATCTGTTTCTCTGCACAAAATAATGGTGCAGCAGTGTTAAGTAGCTGTATGGAACTGTTTGATGACGCTGAACCTGTAACCCCAACTTGACTAAAACATTAGAAGAAAATACATGTAACTCAAAAACATAATACCACATTAGAAGAAAATACATGCAGCAGTGCAGCAGTGTTAAGTAGCTGAACCTGTAAAGGTCAATCTCCATTATTTTTATTTATTTTTTTGTCCCCTGAATGAGAGTTTGTCATTCAACTCAAAAACATAATACCACAAATGTCACATGGCTTCAGATAGGATGTCAAATTTTGAAGATAAAGTTATTCACTCAATTTTTTTGCGAGGTCTTTCCTTGTATAAATGTCTAACATATATCAGAAGAAAAAAATACATGAAAAAGAAAAATTCTTGTTTACTAACACAAGTTATCAAGTTACACACCGTGACGAGGGACGCGACGTGGCAGGGGGGACCGTCCACCCCGCTCGAGATGTGTGCCGTTGGTTTTGATGCGCGCATCCCGAGCGGGGTGGACGGCTCCCACACCCGCCACCTCACTTCCCTCGCTCGTTTCCTCGCTCATTTCATCACTTCCCTCGCTCGTTTCCTCGCTCATTTCCTCACTTCCCTCACTTCCCTCGCTCGTTTCCTCGCTCATTTCCATAAAAATGAAGGTATCCACTAGATAACTTGGAAGAATAAGAAACTAACCTTACTTGAAAACATTTTGAATTCACAACCAGCTATAGTCTGGCAACTCCATGTCGTTGTTTGAAGTTGGTGTCTGCCAAATAAATAACTAAATAAATAATAAAGAATTGCACTGCAAAATAACTGCAATATTAGGAAATCATAAGTGCAATACCTGTGAGAGGAACGAATAAATATGATTCATTCCTGATAATGCGCCAGATTGTGACACATTACTTTCATCCTTGAAGTCCATAAATACAAATCATAAGTAAACAATCATAAATGATAGTTATGCGTCAGTAAATATATTAAAAACAAACCTGGGTATTTGGATTTATTGAATGCGGTGTCAAATATTCTAATCCTTCGAATCCACTCTGGGAACAACCCTACAAATGACAGGTGTCAAATATTCTAGACTTAAGTAATTAAATATTAAAATAAAACATATTGCAGAACATACCACATTTTTTGCTTGTTTCTTTTTTTTCCTTTGTACTGTTTTTCGAATCTTTTCATCTGTGGGTTGCATCCTTGAATTAGAGCGCCGGCCTTTGCTACGAACCGGTAATGGACTGTGAAGGTTGGATTGCATCCCAGAACTAGTAGTGTTGGACCCAAATTCCATAAACCCATGTGAATCAACACCCTCATCACCATTATCAGTTTTGAGTTGGTCCATTTTTAAATTGATCCAATCATGAACTTGGCATGTCTTCTTTTCATCCTCAGCGGCGTAGTCGGCCATTTCATAGAAGTGACTGCACATCTTGTCAAACCTTTCACTTTCAGGTTTCATTCCCCAATCTGAATAAACAATCTTAACCCTTCTATGAGCCCTCTTCACATCTTTCCTCCACCTCCGAAGAACATATTTATCTAGTACAGCATGAATATGGCTTTCAAGCATCACTTTCAATACATATCTGCATAAGATCCCCTTGAACTCAAACAATTGACAATTACACTTGATATTGAAGTCGCCAACGTTAAAATTTACTATAAAATTGACTGAACGTCGTCTATCTCCTATCACTAAGTCTTGTCTAACAACGTATAACTCAAAGCCACTTTCATTTATAACTTTACTACTTATTGTACAACATATATTCCCTGCTAGCTCGTGTTGGAACTCCTTAAATTTTTTTGTAGTGTAGGCAGTTTGAAATGTTTTCTCTATTGGATAAGGAGTAATGCAAGGGATCAGTCGGTTATACGATTTAAAGTCCGCTTCAGCTTCCTTTTGAACCTTACTTCGTAGTGCATTCTCATATTGTTCAACGAATTGCTTCAAAGTGGTCTTCGAATTTACATAACCATCAAAAAAAGCATTCATGCTTTCACTCCTTTGAGTTGAAGACATCCCCGCCCAAAAAGTACATCTTTGATATGTTGGCACCCAACGCATTCTTTCAAGATATAATCCTCCCAACCAATCATTTTCTTGCAGACAATATTTCTCAATGAAACCATGCCAATTTACTTCAAACTCTTCATGAGACAAAGAATCGTAAACTGCTATTTGCATTGCAAACTTTATTGCCTCATATTGATTGTAACCAGATAATTTTTCAGGCAACTTCTTCATAATATGCCACAAGCACCATCTGTGTCGTGTGTTGGGAAAAACAATTTCAACGGCTCTCTTCATTGCCCTATCTTGATCAGTGATTATTGCGGTCGAAGCATTGTCATTCATACACACCAGCCAAGTTTTGAAAAAGCCAAACAAACTCTTCAATGGTCTCACCACATATCAACCCACATCCCAAAAGAATTGACTGACCGTGATGGTTCACCCCAACAAAGGGAGCAAATGGCATGTCATACTTATTCGTTAAGTATGTAGTGTCAAAGGTAACAGCATCTCCAAACTCCTTGTAAGCTGTGCTGCTCCATGCATCAGCCCAAAAGACATTTCTCAATCTCCCTTTATTATCCAAATCCATCATATAAAAGAAATTAGCATTGTTAGCTTGCATTTTTGGAAGTAGTTATGAATGGCCTCCGCATCCCCCTCCCCAAGTCTCAACTTCCTCATTTTATCCAGATAATTGTAACAATCTTTCTGAGAAAATTGCAGATTATCATGACCACCAGCTTCAACCACACATGAAATAAAATTCTTAGTTGGCCTAATACCTGCCCTATCATTATAATCTAGCTTCTTCTTCGCATATGAGCTCATAACTCTATTCTTCGGATAAAATTTTGATTTGCCGGGGCTCAATTCATGATTGTGAGCTACTGTTACTTTTGTCACTAACACATCACCATCAGAGAGTATTTTACCTCTAATTTTAGCCATACATCCACATTTAGCTGTACCCCGCATGTTTATAACACTTTGTGATTGACTTCTATGCTGCCCAGACCGACCACATGCAAGCGTTAAGAATATAGTTTTTCCATTTTCATCTTTTTCTGTATTTTTTACTTTCACTGGAAATCCTTTTTTATAGGCATAATCATAATAATAACGTTTGTACTCATCAATGTCGCTGAATTTCATCCCTTCTGTAGGATCCCTTATCTCTTCTAAATTTTTTTCATTCTCCATCAATTCAATATCTTCTACAGTATCTATCCCTTATATACCTATTAAAGGAGTAGTTATAATCAGATATGTAATCTTTAAAATGTTTTACAACTGGACAGTTCATGCCTAGATCATCAAAATTATGATTGATTTACACCATAATGCCCTAACAGTTCAAGTTCAACTGGACAGTTCATGCCTAGATCATCAAAATTTTCATTAAACAATTGAAGATTCTGTGCTTTCTACATATAGTAGATGGACAGAAGCCAACATTATGCAGTGAAAAATGGCTAAAAGCATGATGTAAATTGATAAGTAATGGTGCATTATACGGGTATATGGTCCATTTGAGCCGATTTGTTTTTTTTTTTTTTTGGTTTTTTGGTAGACTTGTTCAAAACCTCACAATTGTTTCCAAGACCTTTTGAACCTACTTGTGCCACTGCTACATATAGGTACACAGAATGAGGAAATGATTGTTTGTTCGAGAAATAACATTGCGTACTCTCCAAATAGATAACTACTTAGCATCTTGTCTAAGTGCACAACAATGCTTCTACAGATATTTGAAGATGAACTAGAGAAAGAGCAGAACTAGCATCTTGCTTCAGTGCTTCATATACATTAAGTGTATTTCGCTATTTTTTAGGGGGACCCCTTAGCCCTTCATATACATACAAAGAGTTAATAGCAAATGGATTTATACAAAAAATAAATTTAACAAAATCTAAACAAATCTATTTTTAACAAAAATTATGCAGGATTATCATGAATTTCAGTAGCATAATTTAACAAAATATGAACATACAAAAATCTCAACAAAAATTTCAGTAGCATAATTTCAACATATGCAGGATTAGCCCTTATTTTCAAGTTAAACAAAAATATGCAAGATTAGCCCTAATTTTCAAGTTAAACATATGCAGGACTAGCCCTAATTTTCAAGTTCAACATATGCAAGATTAGCCCTAATTTTCAAGTTAAATAAAAACTGATAAATATGCAGGATTAGCCCTAATTTTCAAGTTATACAAAAATATGATGTGAAATTACATACCAGAAGAAGGAGGAGGAGGAGCAGTGCGAGGAGGAGGAGGAGTCCAGGAGTCGAGCGGTCGAGGAGGAAGAGTGGAGGAGTCGATGAGATGCGTCGATGAGCAGTGAGGAGGCGAGAAGTTGGCGAGGAGGAGTCGATGAAGAAGGGCTAAGGTTTGCTTTGCTTTGTGAAGAAGCTGAAGTGAAGAAGGGCTAAGGGGTCCCTTGCTTTGTGAAGAAGCAGAAGTGAAGAACTGAGTTCGAAATTTGCTTTGCTTTGTGAAGGAGTCGATGAAGAAGCTGAAGTGACGAAGCCGAAATTTGCTCTGCTTTGTGAAGGAGTCGATGAAGAAGCTGAAGTGAAGATGCTTCAATTTGCTTTGCTTTGTGAATGAGTCGATGAAGAAGCTGAAGTGAAGAAGCCGAAATTTGCTTTGCTTTGTGAAGGAGTCGATAAAGAAGCTGAAGTGAAGAACAAAAAATCAGAAATTGTTTGGCAAGCAAAAAGCTTTCTCCTCCTCCACGTGCGATACGGCCTCCCACAGGCACGTGCCTGGGAGGGTCCGTCCCATGGGACGGGCCAGCTAGTTTTTCTCGATTCAGGCTATTCTCCATTTAAGCAAATGTGGCAGTCCCCTTAACCAGATTCTTGGAGAAATCATTCATCTAAACCTACAAATTTGACCATAAGAGACCCCCCTCCCATGTTTTGGAGGAAGAAATTTGAAATTTGAAATTTGAAATGGGACGACCCAAATGGTGGGAAAGGTTAACTAAACACATGGTTTTCAACGCGTTGTGGACTGCTGGGTAATGAAGCATCGTCCCATACGGCAATGCACTCACTCACTGTCACAAGAGTAAGTCTAGGGAGGGAGGGAGGGCCTCCCACCACTCATCCTCCACGAGATGGGCAGTGATGCACATCTTAAGGAGGGTGGGCAAAGGGAGGCCCTTCCTGGTTCCCTAGAATCAGGGCTGTCATAAACTGACCAAACAAAATGGATCCAGTACTATCCTACAAAGGCCTTAGAAGATTACCAATCTTCTTCATTTGCCTTGACATTTTTTGGCTCACTTGTTGTATTGGTTATGTGGGAGCCAATGGTCATATAGGATAAGGAAGCTCAAAGATTTGGATTATTTTTTAGAAGCCCGAAAATTACTCATGAAAACCACAAAAAGAGAAAGCACAAGTTTGGGCCCAATGCAGCACAAGTCTGGCCCAATACAGCTCAGCGGAATACTATTTTCTCAGCAGAGGAATAGTGTTCATCACTAACCTCTATGCTCAACTGAGTACACAAGCTTGCAAGAGAGGTGTTACAAAACAGGAAATTGCAACCGCTAACAGGAAGTTGCAACTATCTACGGAAGTTACAACTACCTAAGAGAAGTTACAAACCGCCTTCAAGCAGATAACTCACTCATCTGCCATGCGTCTCACTAATCTGCCACATGTCTCACTCATCTGCCACACGTCTCACTAATCTATCAACAATTTACTCATTCTACCTCTATAAATAGCCAAACACAAATCCATCTGAAGGTAACTCTTTCTTGATTCACAATTCTCTATTCAAATATAGAGAAATAAATATTTTCCTAAAGGCATTGCTTTAACTTTGGCATCGGAGTGCCCGTGGCAGACACTACACCGGTGTCAAGAGTTAATCTTTATCTTACGCAGATTGCTCTAACTTTGGCAGCACGTGATTTGGTGGAAATTTGCACTCACAAATTGGTGTTTTCAACGAGAGCTTGAATTAAACTCATTCCATGCTCTTTTCCATTCATAAAAAAAATTGTTTAATCAATTTGAATTTTCTTTCAAAGACACTTTTAAGAGTTTTTTTTTTCAACATAACGGTGGGAACTCGAAACAAACTAGCAAAATAACGTTGAATAGTCATCTGCCCTAACTAAACAGCCATCATCACCATGGGTTCAGCCGCTTCTGGCCGGACAACCACCGGTAATAGGTCTACCACAACCGGCTGATCATCAATTACAACTTTCTACCCAACAACCGAGCCCAATAGAAATGAAACAAGAAAATCTCGCAGGTCAGGTCGCCAATTTGACTAAAATATTGGATGATCAAACTCAGGTAGTAGAGCGATTAGTGAGCATACAGCCAAATCAGAAGACACATCGTCATCTTCTAGTAGACCATGTGCATGGGAGCAGAAGTAATCATCCACTGAGGGAAAATAATCCATATGGAAGCATTCATTCAAGATTAGGGCCACGAGTAAATGTCCCCTCTAGGCTCGGGCCTCAAACAATAGTCTTATCAAGGTTGGGCTCCCAAACAACTGTATACTCAAGGTTGAGGTCACAGATGACACCAGATATGAGTGGTCGGTGCAGAAGACATAATCATGATGGATGTGAACAATGCATAGGATCAGATCTGGATCATGATATTAACTTGTCTCGAAACTGCCATGTCGCTGAGCAACGTAGACTGCCCTACCAAGCAGTCGATCAGCAGGATGCACCCAGGCCCTTGAAAGCTGATGATATAACATAAATTATCAATGAGCAGTTGAGGAACCCGCGTGTCATGGAAAATCCAGATGATGCTCTGTGCACAGAGGTGGCCTTGGTAAACACTTTACCTTTTACAAATGACACTGAAGGGGATCCTCCACCAGTAAAATTTATCATACCAACCTTTACTCCTTTTAAATAAGATATTTATCCTGATAGACACTTGAAGCATTTTTGAAGTGTTATGACTGCACAAAATGATGACACACTTATATGCAAAATATTTGCTATGACTTTACAAGGAATGGCTCAAGATTGGTTCCACACTTTGACCCCTCGGTCAATCAACAACTTTGGGGAGCTCTCGCTTGTATTGACAAAGGAGTATTCATCCTATCGAACCATCAAAAAATATGTTGACCACCTCTTCAACATAAAGAAAAATTCAAATGAATCTTTCCGAGACTTCATCAAAAGATTCAAGGCAGAAAAACAAGCATAAATGGGTGTGATGACCAAATTGCATCCTTAGCTTTCAAGAAGGGTATGCCCGTAAATCACCTATTGTATGGAAAATTGACCATGAAACTAGGCAAAACTCTTGCCAAAATCTTCACTATGGCAGAACGCTATGCATTGTGAGATGGCCAAAAAAATAGTGCTAAGGCACAATATATACCTGAAAAGATTGTCAACCTACACAAACAAATGCATATCAGAATGAGGATATAGTGTAGAATGCACTCCCCAACAAGAGACTCCTCAACTAGTAGAACATACACAGAGTTCACCATTCCAATCAATCAAACTCCAACGCAGAAGAATCTGATGATTGTCGCATCCGACCATTTCATTAAGTGGATTGAAGTTGAGGCGTCCTAGTTTCTTTTTTTAATTTTTGCTTTTTAGAAAGAAAAAAAAGATGCAATTTACATATAAGAAAAACTTGATTGTATTTTATCTCTTCAATAAGTGACTCCTCATGCGGTAGAACATTCACAGAGTTCTCCGTTACGGTCAATCAAATTCTCCATGGGAATAACCAACCTTGGCAGAAAAGACTACCACCAATCAAAGGAGATCTGATAAAAAAAATCCCAACAAATATTTACATATACCTTAGTAAAGGATATGTTATTTTGCTTCTCAGCAGAGAACGCACCTTCTTCAGTTGAAATAATGAAATAGGAAAATTCGTTTTACATGCTAAAGACATTCAGAAATACAAACATGTATGTACACCTCAGTAGAGGATGGCACTCTTTGTGACTGGGTAATTCAATATATAAAAACATCTTACTCAAGGCTACTTAAATCCGTTTAAGTTTAGTCAACTGGTCGGCAGACCACACAAGCAAATGCCTCAGTAGAGGATCACACCTCAGTAGAGAATGACACTCTCAGTCAGTGGGTAATTCAACGCATAAAAACATCTTACTCAAGACTACTTAAATCTGTTTAAGTTTAGTCAATTGGTAAGCAGACCACACAAACAAAATGTCTCACTAGAGGATCACACCTCAGTAGAGAATGACACTCTTAGTGAGTGAGTAATTCAATGTTTAAAAACATTTCACTCAAGACTACTCAAATCCGTTTAAGTGTAGTCAAGTGGTCAATAGACTACTCAAATCCCACTATCAGTGACTGTCCAACCGATAAAGGTTGAACCCGTGATGTTGATGGCAGCCTAGTATGAGCAGAATACATTGTAACATTATTTTTGCTAGTTTGTTTTCGTGTTCCCAACATTGTATTGAATTGAAAATAAAAGTGTCTGTAAATGAAATTGAAACTGAATGAATGAAAGTTTTTTTTTTTTTTTTTTTTTTTGTGAATGGAAGAGAGCATGCAATGAGTTTGATTCAAGCTCTCATTGAAAACACCAATTTGTGGATGCAAATTTCCACCAGATCACGTGTTGATCACGCGGAGCAATCTGCATAAGATAGAATCACGTAGAGTAATCTGCATAAGATAGAAGTTCATTCTTGACACCGTTTTGGTGCATGCCACGGGGACTCCGATACCAAAGTTAGAGCAATGAGTTACCTCCAGATGGATTTGTTTATATCTCTATATTTGAAGATAGAATTTTGAAATCAAGAAAGAGTTATCTCCAGATGGATTTGTGTTTGACTATTTATAAAGGCAGATGAGTGAGACTTGTGGCAGATGAGTGAGACATGTGGCAGATGAGTGAGTGATTTGCTTGCAAGCGGTTGTAACTTTAGCAGATGAGTGAGACACGTGGCAGATAAATGAGTTATATGCTTACAGGCGGTTGTAACTCCTGCAGATGAGTGAGTATTCTGCATGCAAGCGGTTATAACTCCTCTTATGTAGTTGTAACTTCTCTCAGGTAGTTGTAACCTCCCGTTGGCGGTTGTAACTTCTTGTTTGGCGACATCTCTCTTGCAAGTTTGTGTACTCAGCTGAGCATGGTGGTCAGCGTTGAACACTATTCCTTTGCTAAGTTGTATTGGGCCCCTTTCATGGGTAATTTTTGGGCTTTTTGGAAACAACCCAAATCTTTGGGCTTCTCTATCCTGTTGGGCTAGGGAGCCAAAAATAATCCTTGGCCCTATAGGATAAGGAAGCCTAAAGATTTGGGTTGTTCTCGAAAAGCCCAAAAATTACCTATGAAAGTCACAAAAAGAAAAAACCCAAGTTTGGGCCCAATGCAGCACAAGTCTGGGCCCAGTACAGCTCAGCAAAATACTCTTTTCTCATCAGAGAAGTAGTGTTTAATGTTGACCACCATGCTCAGCTGAGTACACAAGCTTGCAATAGAGGTGTCACCAAACAGGAAGTTACAACCGCCAACATGAGGTTACAATTATCTGCGGAAGTTACAACTACCTGAGAGAAGTTACAACTACCTAAGAAAAGTTACAACTGCCTTCAAACAGATGACTCACTGTTCATCTGCCACGTGTCTCACTAATCTGCCACATGTCTCACTCATCTGCCAGCAATTTACTCATCCTGCCTCTATAAATAGCCAAACACAAATCCATCTGGAAGTAACTCTTTCTTGATTCACAAATATCTCTTCAAACACAGATAAATAAATATTTTCCTAAATGCATTACTCTAACTTTGGCATCGGAGTGTTCGGGTCAGACACTACACCGGTGCCAAAAATTAATCTCTATCTTACGCAGATTGCTCTGCATCATCAGCACGCGATTCAGTAGAAATTTTCATCCACAAGTAAAATTAAGAAGTTTTATGTTATTATCATTGCTGAGAACTGTAGACCAAAAAGTGATTTTGAGCATTTTGTAGGATTTGTTTGACCAATGCGTGAAAGCGCAAGTCTTTCGGTGGTGTTTTGGCCATTGCCAACTCTTGTGTACATAAATAGCATTTGGTACTACACAAATAGCCAAATAGAGTGGTTGCCTTATGCCATTTCTTGGGTCAAATACAACACAGTTTTTTTTTGTTTGGTTACCCAACATGCATAGGACCAAAAGAGGGGGTGGTTGACTGAAGATTCATAATACATTCTCATATATTTATTGCCTAATTAAGGTAATTATGTGAAAGGCCGAATAGTTTGGTATTTGACGAGACATGAGACATCTAACAATCATCTAATCGTAGTTGGATACATGGCACAAACCAACCTTAATAGAAGATAGTCCGGATGAATCAGGCCTAAGTCAATTTATAAGTCAGAAGATCAAGCCCAATATGGCAAGAATCTAGGAGCTTGACCCAGGACAGGAGGGTCAGGACCCTTTAGCAAGAATAAGCTCGAAACCCATTTAGACCACTCCTACTACAATTAGGAGAAGGATATTGAGTTCTAATGTGAAACAAATACCAAGGAAGGAAATAAATTATCTCATTATAAAGGGAGAATATGAATAACATTTTCTCTCTTTATTGGCTTATTGCCCAATCAGAGATAGTGTCAAGGAAAGAAATAAATTCTCTCATTATATAAAGTGGACAAGAGGAAAAATTAAGGTATGCAATCCTAATTTTATCAAGCCAAATTTCATCTTCTTGATCAAAGCCTGACTTTATCATCGTGTCTTTGTCCATCCACACGGTGGTCCTTGGTTAACCTTTGTTCATCTTACAGGTCAAAGTCATGGACGAATTTGAGTTCTAACGCATATCAACAGCTATTGATCAACCTATTATAAAAAGATAATTAGAGTAGAATTACTTATAATTTCTACTTTTGGGTTGGAATAGCAAAACCCAAGACTACAACCATATAATTACACTAGCTAAAGCTCACAATTTTTTTTATTACTTATACCATCTCCAACTTTCTATACCATCATTCATATCATTCAATTATGTGCATGCCAATAATCCTATTAATTCAACACAAAATGAGCTCCTCAGCAATGTTCGGCACTATTGCCCTGCAGCATTGTTGGTCATTGTCCAGTATATATCCATACTCGAAATCGAAGCCTAATGACTCTCACTCACGTCTTCAAATAAACTAGCCACTTTGCACACATGATGGGTACTTATTTCTGGTATATTTTGTTGCTAAAGACATTTGAAAGTTTTGAATAATATATTTTGAAAATTTGTGATTAGGTTTTTGGTGATTTAGGTATAGACTTTAGATTCTATGTTTTTTTCTTGTTTTCGGGTAAAGTCGTAATGTACCTCTGATGATATATAATCCTTTAATTAAGTAATAAAGGTCTAATTATTTAAAAAAAAATTGTGATTCACTATTTATCCTTCAATGAAAAAAGAAAATCACACTTGTTGTTTGTTATGTGATTGTATTTTAACGGTGGTGCATGATTGCATTTGTATTTATGTATGGTTTACAGGATCATCTTGAAAAATAGGACAATTTAATGTTCTTTACATTTTATAGTTAATAAATTTATTTGAAGATAAACTTGTGATATTAAGTATTTCGAGGAGAATTAAATAATTTTATGAGGGTTTTTCTCTAATACAATTTGCAAATTTGAAAAAATAAAAAATAGATGAAACAGATAAAATAAAATAAAATAAATTTTTTTTTTTTAGTGTTTGCTAAAAATTAGCCCAGGTCCAATAATTCTCTGTAGGGGCAGAGAGTTTTAACTAGTTGACAAGCATTTATGCAATTTTTCTAGTGTGACACCACCACATTCACTATAGCTGAGGTGAATGTTCTTTGTAGGTTATAGTAGTGGCTTAAAGAATTAGAGATGATGACTATACCATTTTAACTCCATTTTGAGTAAAATTTTGAAAAAATTACGGGTTCATATAAGAACCAAAGTATTAAACTTCAGGTGATTTGATATAAAATGCCTCGAGATACACGTTAAAACTTAATATGATTGAATTTCTCTATTATAATTACGATGGAAGTTCTTGTGAAAGCTTCAAAGCTTCGATCAAACATAAGCACTAGGTGCTCATTTGAAAAGAAATCTACCCGTGAAAGCCAATCATGATTTTGAGCTGTGACGACTAAGATATGAGTATTTTGTGATTTCTCTACATGAGAGCTTTTCTGGATTTTTCTCTCCAAAGCTCTCTTAGAAAAGATTGAGTGGTATTTTGTAAAGTTAAAGGGGGTACAGACGGGTCAAAATTGAAAAAAAAAAAAAAAAAGAAAAAAAAAGGTCTCGATCTGTACGTTGAATGCGGTGTACCGACCGATACATCCAGTAAACAGGTATGTACATGTCGATACACTCTAGTATATGCAAAACTAGTAAATCACACCGGGATGTACTGGTTGGCAACCGGTGCGGTATATATAGTCAAGTACATTGATATTTGACAACTATGACCTGGAGTAAATTCTACCAGTTTACCATTTCCCCTGTCATATGGAACAAGTCTGATGAACACTACAACGTCAAATGGTACTGGATAGACTTGTAATATGTACAAAGCTCAACTTGTTTATCATTTGATGTCCGTTTGAGCTGAAATTTTGAGGAAAATTTTGGATTAACATAAAAAATGTCAAAGTTTAATGTCGTTTCGACATGCGCATTAAATATGATATGATTAGATTTATCTATCATAATTGCATAGCAAATGAGGTCTCACTTTTGGTGTGACAAAGGTTGGCCGCACCAGCACCCATTGTCCAAACAACCTAAAGGGTGGTCCTTAAACACCGGCAAAGACCGTTATCAAGATATTTAATGGCACAAACTTAAACTCATAACTTGAAGAGCATATATCAAAATGGGCTTAAACTTTAACACATTATTTCTAGTGTTGATCCATAATTTTTCTTAATATTTAGTTCAAAACAAAGCTCAGAAAAATTAATAAACAACGTTTTTAGTTTAATAGGTCCTTTTGAACCGGCAATAATCCCCAAATGAGTTATTTAGTGGTGAGCATTGAGCAACAATAGTCACCCTACTAAAACCATTTTAAACTTCCTTCTCAAAATTGATGTCACTTTCACTCGCTCGCTTGCTCAAACCCTCAAGGCTCTCTTGATGTTCTTCGTACACTGCAACCTACAGCTACTTAGAACCTTCAATCAATCAATCTTGATTGTTCGTCCTTCGATTGCTCCTCGTTCTGATACATTTCAAATTTCAGGAAAAAAAAAATTTCCCCAATTTTTGCTTTGAATTTGATTGACTTTGTTGTTTTGGGCCTATTTTCATCGAGCATTTATCATTTGATCGTTTTCTTTGATATAGATGGAAATGGAGAACATTAACAACACATGGGGACTTCATCATTGTCGTTAAAAGAGGAAAACAACAACAACATCAGCAACAATTTCAGACCTTGTGTAAAAGAGGAGAACATCAGCACTAATCTAAGGCCTTTTGTGAAGGAGGAAAATAATCTTATGACTGTAAAAAAAGGAGAAATACAATGCCGATTCGGGTGATTGGAGAACTCAAACGGTTCCTGAATATTGAGAAAAGCTGAAATACGTTTATTTCATTTTCGGCAAAATCGTTATCATGGTCAAGTTTCTTGATTTGATTATTATTATTATTTTATTGCAATTTCTTCAGTTGTAAAACCAAGGTATTCCTTCACTGGAAATTTGGCAATGGCATTTTTATGTTAGTATAGTCATTACTACACTTCTTTAGGTATTTGTTGCTCCTTGTGCCTAGGGGACTCAATAAATGTAGCTTCACAACTTTTAAAGAGGAGTATTTTAAAATACTACAAAGCAAGGTCATGATTAAGGATTGGTATACTATGGGCAAAACTAAAGCCACACCATGAGCCTCACCATGGTAAATGAAGTTCCACACCATGAGCCTCTGACCAGATGTTTTCCGCTTGGTATGACAAATGGAGATTTGGAAATAGGGATGATAGTGGATCGGATTTTCATGAATATTTACTCCGTTCGTCCAGTTTGACCATATCCGCCACAAATATTCGTTTAAGTCTAAAATTTACATGAATAACCTTGGCCCTTGAAAAGAAAAAAGAAACGCTAACCCTAGTGTTACCCATTCAATTTCTCATCTCTCACTCTGTTTCCTTTTTTCTCAAACTCTCTTATGACAATCACAACCATTTTATATGTTATCCTTCCCCCTTCTTCTAATTTTGTGGCTTATTTTCTCTAATCTCCCTCTTTGCTCTGCCTTCATTACCTTTAATTTCTCCATTATACCCATAGTGTCTGGCTCCACAATATGAAAATTAGCCTCCCTTTCTGTACTCACTTCAATCTTTTCCTTGGGATTCAATGATTTCAAATCTGGGGTTTGGTTGCTTTGATGTTGGGGTTTCTGGAAGAAGTGGTTTAGAGATCTTCTCTTGATGATTGGAAGGAACATGTTGAAGAAGATGAGAAGATGTTGGAGAAAAAACATATACTATGCAAGTCTGCTATGATCTTCTCGCACTCCATTAAAGCACTCAACAAAGACCAAAACAAAGGGACTCGGAAGTAATAGTGGTGGAATTTGGTGTGTTGTTCAAATATTCCAAGAACAAAATAATGAGTTGGATGACCGAGTCTGAGTCTGAGTCTGAATTGGTGAGTGCAGTCTCCAACTCTTTCTTGTTTCTTGTAGGATGTATCCATTGAAACATCACGTTCGTCCACAGGAATCCTGAACCCCTTGAAAATCGGATCGGGGCGGATCGAGGCAGGGAACTAGCAACCCACCAGCAAAATTGCAAATTTGTAAATGAATTGGCGGGTTGGGGCGGATATCTTCCAATCCGTGCGGGGCAGGGATGGTTTTCAAGATAAAAAATAAATGGATTGACGGAGTGGATTTGGGGATCCGTGAGCACTAATGGGGCGGGAACGGATTTGCTCCAATCCACCTTATTGCCATCCCTATTTGGAAGTGCATCTTATACTTCTTACTTTGTATTTAACTCTCTGGGTTTCCACCTATTAGAGCATTTCCAATGGATCCGCCTAAAATAGCTTTAGGGGGTTCATGTGAAAAAATGCATACTCCAATAGACCCCCTAAAGCATTCCTTATTTAAACTTTAATTCCAATTTTTTCCTAAATTTCGAGGCAACCATACCATCCCCTAAACCTGAAATAAGATTAAAAGATTCTAATTTTTTAATTTTCCAAATTAAAAACAAAACTAAAAACCAAAACAAAAGGTATAAGGGGATGAAAAAGTGGAAGATTTATTTAAATAATAATGAAAAAGTTAAAATGGGGGATCAACCATCCCTCATTTTAACCAATAGCTAAATTTAGAGGTCCCCCTATTTCTTCATCACTCCAACCACATCCCATATTTTAACTTTTTCAACCACATCCCCAACAAGTGTGGTATTCAATTATGGCTTTTAATGGATCGTGAAGGATTATAAAATTCATTAAAATTCAGGAGTATTTAATTAAGGATTTAAAATAATACATGTAAATCTAGGGTAATCAAATACGGATTTTAAAGGATTGTTCTAAAATCCATCAAAATCAGGGGGTATTAAATTCATGTTTTTCAAAAGTCCACCAAAATCAGGGGGTATTCAAGAAGTAGTGGATTTTGATGGATTTGTTAAAGTTGTGGATTTTTAAGGATTTTTGAGTGAAAAGTATATATACCAAGAGTCATTCCAAATCAAATCCCCCCTCCTCTCATATTTCAAAAGATTTGTATTGACCATTATTAAATAACAATACCATTTTCGTTGAAGGACACCATCACCTTCCCTTCTCCACCTTCTCTTTTCTCTTCACAGGAGCAACACCATCTTGCCCCACAACTTCTGGCTAGATCACCACTACCTACCACCGCTAGCTGCACCCGCACCCGCACCCGCACCCGCACCCGCACTTCCTCTTCTCATTTATTCTTGTTTTTTTTTATTCTTCTTCTCATTCTCTTCCTCTTATTTTCTCTTTTGTTCATATTTTTTTGTTCTTCTCTTTTTTCCTTCTCATTTCTTCTTCTTATTTTTTCTCTATTTTTTTCTTCTTCTATTTTTTCTCCTTTCTTATTCTTCTCCCATGTTTTTTCTCCTTTGCCCTTGTGGAGGTTCTTGCGAGTGGAGGTTCCTTACTTGCCAAAACCTTCGCGAAGGCAAAAGGAAGAAGAAAAAAAATTAAGAAGATAGGAGAAAAAGAAAAAAAACAAAGGGAAAAAAGGAGGAGGATAAGAAAAAGAAGAAGAAGAAAAGAAAAAAACAGAGAGAAAAAAAGGAGGAGGATAAGAAGAAGAAGAAGAAAAGAAAAGAAAAAACAGAGAAGAAGAAGAGGTGGGGGGAGGAGGATGAAGAAAATAAGAAGATGAAGATGGGAGGAGGTGGGATGAGAAGTGGTGTGGTGATTGATGGAGAAGAAGAAAAAGAGGGGGAGGATGAGGAGATGTGGTGGTGGTGATTGAAGAAGAAGGGAGGAGAAGTGGTGAAGGGGATGACGATGATGAGAGGTAGCGGTGGTGATTGATAGAGAATAAAGGGAGAGATGAGATGAGAAGAGCAGATAAGAGAGTTTAAGTTTATTTATTTATTTATATTGATAGTATCATTTAGCGGGTGGGAGTATCCTTCAGAAAGGTGTGGTGTCCTTCAGAAAGTAAGGGGTTGGTGGTGTCTTTCAGTAGAAATGGTGGTGTTATTTAGCAACAATCGTATTGGCTCCTCTATCTCCTTCCCTTCTTTTTCTCTCCCCTTCCTATCCCTCTTTCTTCTTCTAGGATTCTTGTTCTTTTTGACGAAGATCAACAAACTCCCCCATCTCAATTTCAATTGAACTCATTTCCATATAAAACACAAGCAAGGTCAGTGCTAGCATGTGTAGCCTTACACAACTTTCTTCGTAAAGAGTGTCATTCTGGTGAATTTTCAATTGAAAATGACGACGAGCCTTCATCACTGTAAGAAGAAGAAGCAATTTTTCAAACCCAAGATCAACAGCGAGAAAAAACTAATGAATGAAGAACAACTATAGCTTCAATATGTGGGGAGTTGATGTGAGTGTCAGGAGTCAACGATGAGCAATGAAGATGGTGATTTTTTTTGTTTATCTATTTATTTTTATTGGATAATTATTGCATTGTTTTTCTTTTTAGAAAGAAAAAAATAGTTATTTGTATTACTTTTGGACCATCTTCAATATATTTTTAATTTTTTAAATTTGAATTAAAATTCTCGTACCATACAAACAATTTTTTAATTGATGTTTTATGATTTGTGTTGGCATTGATAACAATGTAGGTGATGTTCTTTCATTACTTCATATGGCTAATAACATGTTTATAAGAATCCACTGAAGTTATAATAATCCATAGAAATTGTGAGACCCTTGTGTGGGCGGACCTGAGGGGAGGGTGAGGGTGAGGGTGAGGGTTGGAGCCCAATAGGCCCAACAGGCCCGTGGATCCCAAGAGGGGTTGGGCTAGCTACCAAGGGGGATCATAGTCCCACATCGCCTGAGTGCGGGATGGTTATGTGCTATATATGTGCGAGGTTGGATCCCCATAGTAAGAGGCCTTTTAAAGCCGTGCGGGCCGGTTGGGCCCAAAGCGGACAATATCTTACTGTGCGGATCAGGTCGTTACAGAAATCCATAACAAACCTTTATAAAATCTACAAAACCCAATCATTTAAAATCCAGTGAATTTTGTACAATCCTTTGAAATCATTTAAAATTCACGAGATTTAAAATCCTTCAGAGTCCAATCAAATCCTGAATTGAATACCCCCCTAGTGAAATTCTTTGGGTTTCCATGATAAATAGGGGAATGGCATGCAAACATGAAACAATTATCTCATTCGATGCTTTCTAAATTTTCTGTGGAGATTTAAAACTTCTTCTACTCGTCTTGAGTTATATCGAGTATAATAAGCATTGCTAGATTATGCTTTTCTATAAGATTTCCAATATATTTTCACAGGAGTATTTGTTTCGGTGATTCTCCGTGCGAAACATGTGATGTGACCACATGGAATTGCTCTAATCTAAACAAAAACTATAAACTTAAAATATTATATCCACATGTTTGTATGGTTTTAGAATATATTATATCCACCACTTTGTCTAACTGTCGAGGAAAACAGCGAGGATGCTCCCTCGCACGTGCTATCATTTCAAAAAAAAAATAATGAGGGAATCAAAAATTTGGGGGAGAAAAGGAGGCCGGGAACCTCTCCCTTTCCCCATTTCCATCTCGACAGAGACAAATTGGTCGAAGAAAGCAAGCTCGTTGTTTTCCCATCGAAGGCCGACGAAGCACCTTCATCTCCTGCTCGACAGAGACTGAGACGAAGCCCTCCCTCTTGTAGACGAATACCCTCTCCCAAAAGGTAAAGCTTCTACATTTGTTTTAGTTTATTTTCCCTCTCATTCTCTCTTGTGTGATTTCTTGTTAGGGATTGCTACATCTACGGTTTCTACTATATCTAGGGTTTCTTTGTTGAAACAGAAACCCTAGATCAAGCAAATGGGGTGAACCCTGTTGATGGGAATCTAAAATTTAGAACTATAAAGCTTCCAATTTTTTTATTTTATTTTTTGATAAACACAGAAAATTTATAGTTTTTAGGTTATGATTGTTGATGGGAATCCTAGATTCTGAACAAATGGGTTCCCTAGATCGAGCAAATGGGGTGAAACCTGTTGATGGGAATCTAAAATTTATAATTGTAAAGCTTCCAAATTTTTTTTTTTTTTTTGCTAAACACAGGAAATTTATAGTTTTTAGGTTATGATTGTTGATGGGAATCCTGGATTTCGAACAAATGGGGTTTTAGATTTGTGGGGTGCATTCTTCATTAGCAAAAAAAAAATTTCGAGTTGGGACTTCATTTTTCGAAAAATATCGATTTTTTTAGCATTCTTCATTTCTGTGTTTAGCAAAAAAAATTCGATTTGTGTTGAAACAATATTTGGGTTTTATGGATTTTAAACAAATGGGGTTTTAGATTTGTGGTGAGCATTCTTCATTTCTGTGTTTAGCAAAAAAAAAAAAAAAAATTCGAGTTGGGACTTCATTCTTCATTTTTAGAAAAAATTTCGATTTTTTAGCATTCTTCATTTCTGTGTTTAGCAAAAAAAAATTGATTTGTGTTGAGAGAATATTTTGATGGGTTTATGGATTTTGAACAAATGGGGTTTTAGATTTGAGGTGAGCATTCTTCATTTCTGTGTTTAGCAAAAAAAAAAAATTTCTTAAGTCAAGATATGTAAAATGATACAAAGGAAAAAAAAAAAAAAAAGATATGTAAAAGGATACAAAGGACAAAAAATAATGACACACAAAAGAATCAGGCCATTAACACAAATCTGGTATTTTTGCAATGTGTTTTATGAATGTATATATTCTTAAGTCAAGAATAGTGATTTTATTTACAATTGTCATTTGTAGGGTTTAGAGTGTATGCCTTTTGTTATGCCTCGTGAAAGTAATGTGATGCCTCACGATTTACAACCTGGAAGAATTGGTCAATTCTACTCAATCCTCTCACAGGTAAATATTTTGTATTTTGTATGTTTATCTTTGTAGGGTTTGTTTGTTTCTTATTAATCTTGTTTATTATTTATTGTTGCAGCCGCCAGGTTCAAGCAACGAGATGGAGTATACAAACTATACGTTATGATCAGGTTGGTTAATCTCTGTTCTTGGGATCCCAATAAACCTTGCTCCTTTGGGTATCTACAATATTTTAAAAAAATTATCAACATATCACTAACTAAACAATATATAAGTAAACTGCGCACTGGTAAGCCACAGTTTGGTTTCTGCTAGAACTCATAGGTAGACAAGTATAGCAGTCCCCAACTCACTTTCCTGGAAAAAAAAGAAAGAAAACACAAGTCTAGCAGTTTTGTTTGCCTTTTCTACATTTATGTCACACTATCACCTTTTAGTGCTTGGGCAACTTCAGAATAGGCTACTATGATGTTTGGTGCAATGCAAAGGAGTATGTTTTCTGTTGACAAGTGAGTTATGATATTCCAGATGTAATAACATTTGCTTCACAATCGCAAAATTTAACACTAAAATTAGTCGGATGTGCCATTGAACTTACATCATAGGCATGGATGATATTTTATGATTTTATTTGGTTGCCAAGTCAGATTTCTGCCTTTGCAAATATGTTGGCAGTGGTAGACCTGCTAGTGGTCTGTCCCTTGGCCATGCGTTTTACTCGTGTTTCATGGAAGGGACGCTCATCTATTGCTGTAAGCCTGTAAAGCCAACTCCAAATTGCATAGGAGACGCATTGGATGTCAGTCATCCTCCCATGAGCAACAACAAAGGCCTAAGCACTGAAACATATTCTGAATGGGATTGCTTTCCAATTTATGCTATTTTATCTGTCTCTCTGGTTTACAAGTAGGTTGTAGCCCTCACTTCTTTCCCATCACTAGGATTTGATACTTTTGTTGTCAATTTGTTGATTTAACATTTTTTCTCATGTATGATGACAATAATTTTATTTTGATTGTTAACACAAATACTGTTTAAGTAGAGGGATAGTGACATTACAGGATCCTTTACGAAAATTTTAGGCAAGAATTTATGCATGTGACACTAGCCCAGCCCCTGTTATGAACTCCACCTCACAATTTGTTGAGGAATTAAGATTTTTATTACTAATTGATGTTTCA
>QNQO01002375.1:0-45000 GCA_003290165.1 Berberis thunbergii
CTTGTCACAAGCTCGATAGGGTGTCAAACAGCAGTTGGTCCGAACACAAATCCCGAGACAAAGGGCCCAAAACGCTCTGTGGTGGTACAGAGTGATTCTGGGGTGGAAAATAGCCAAAATCAGTTTTATTCAAATTTCCCTCCCTGCTACAGTACTGCTACAGTACTGCTACAGGGAACAGTGAAGTGCGAGCTTCTTCTCCAGCGAGACGACGGCTCTCGCGGCCTGGTTTTCGATCCTCTCGGCCTGGTTTTAGCTCCTCTCGAATCCAATTCGACTCTAGTACCTGCAAAAGACGAATTGTGGTGAAGAAAACCAAGAAAAACAGCAAACAAATCAAGGAAAAACAGGAAGGAAAACTCCCTGTTTCAGGGCTGTTTCGCGACTCTGCCGCGGCTCAGTCCGGCGGTTCGTCGCTCCTTCGCGGCTGGATTCGTCCTCCACGTGGTCCTAGAACCTGTAAAAGATGAGAGAGGGTGAAGAAAACCAAGTAAAACTGCAAATTCAGAAGAGAAACAGGGAGAGGAACACTCCTGTTTTGCTCTGTTTCTGCTGTTTTGCGAGCTCTGTTGCGGCTTCCTTCGTTCTGTTGTGGTGGTAGGATTCGTGCAGAGGTGATGATGGAGTGATGGATGATGTGGGTTGAAGGTATGGTGAAGATTCGGGCGTGAAACAGGGTTGTCACCACCCCTGTTTCACGGTGGTTGGGGTGGCGACGTGCTGTCTGGCGGTTGGAGGTAGCGAGGTGACGGTGGTGGTGAGGTGATGATTGCTGGGGGGTCTGGACAGAGAATGAGTGATTGATAGATAAATGGTGCTTGTGATGAGAATCACTTGTGAGAGAGGAGAGGTTTTTGATTTGTCTCTAATTCCTTTTCCCTTCTCTTTCTTCCCCATTGCTATTCTTTTTCATTGATTTTATAGATTGAGAACAAATGAATAGCAAGTGATGTTTAGGTGAAGATGGGAGAGAACATGGGATGTTGTGGGATGGGAATGATTGTGGGAGAATATGGGATTGTGGGAGAACGTGGGATAGAATGTGGGATGTTTGGTGGAGAAATGGTGGATGTTGGTGGATGATGGGTTTGTTTTGGGTCTGGTTTGTGAGTTTGGTTTGTGGGTTTGGTTTATGGGTTTTAGGTTATGAACTAGGTGTTGGGTTTAGGTTTGGTTTATGGGTAGGTTTATTGATTTCCTCTCTCTATTTTGTAACCACCACCAAGTGCAATTCCTTACACAGTCGCCTTAATATGATTTCATCGTTTACGCGCAAATTCCTGAAAAGAAATAAAAACGAAGTAATTATTATAAAATATAAGAATCGAAACACTAACATATAAAATTAAGGAGTATAAAATTATGAATTATGTGTATATCAGTTTCCTAACTCATAATATGTGTCAAATTCAACTATAAAAGCAAGAGTTTGATAATTGTATAGTATAATTCATTTCTCACATAGAAAGTTAGCAAAGACACCAACTTAAACTCAAACAGAGCAACACCCCCATAATCCCAGTTGTAGCTATTACACGAATTCCACACCAAAGTAAAATAGATGCACATAAGCACAACCTTCACTCAATAAAATTGTGAGATTGTCAAAGCTCAAGTAGATGGAAAAAATCAAAGAAGAAACACAGAAGAAATATGAAATAGTATGAAGAAAACTCACTGATTTTAATTCTTATGGCATACACACCACCGTCACCGTCCATCACCTACATCCATCTCTCCCAATAGCCAAAACCACCGCCTTCATCACCGCCAGTTTCCATTTCTCTTGCTATTGCTCTATTTTCTGGTGTCAAAATGAAATGGGAAGGGGAGGGAGATAGTGGAAGGAGATAGGAAGAAGTTTGGGGGTAGTGGGATTGGTTGCAAAGCTCGACCAGAGACCAGTGCTCGCCGCGAAGAATAGAAAAAACACATAAAAGAGAGAAGGAAGAAGAAGAAAAATGGTTTCTCTTGTGATTGGGTGGCTAATTGCCCCACTAGAATTCTGAGGGCATCCACCCTTTAACTTCACAAAACAAAACCCTAAAATTTTGAAATTTAAATTCAATTAAATGTAACTATATAGTTAACTAATTCAAAATAAAATAAATTTGCTTCATGAAATTTAGGGGTGTTACACTCTCTCAGCCGTGGCCTTCTTTTCTACCGTAAAAGAGCTTTCCTTGCATTAATATTTTGACCTGAAGCCTTGCTATATCTCTCCAAAAACTTAAGACAACCTGAATTAGAAGACTTCTTGCCATTGAGAAATATTAAGGTGTCGTATGCATAAAGAAGATGTGTGATAGGCTCGTAGGCACGTGGCTTGTAGTAATAACATATTTCAACCTTGCAAAAGACCCCTTTAAGCACCCTGTTAAGAACCTCTGAAGCAATAATAAACAACAAAGGCGAATGTGGATCCCCTTGCTTCAGCCCCCTAGAAGATTTAAAATAGCCAATATATACTCCTTTCAACAATACAGAAAAACCACAACCAGTTATGCAGTTAGATATAATACGACCCTATTGTTGAATCAGAACCTTCTAAGCATCGCAAGCAGAAAAGGCCATTCTAAGTGGTCATAAGCTTTTTCCATGTCAATTTTCAGAACCATATTACCACTAGTTGCCTTTTTATTAATGTCTCAAACCATTTCCTAGGCCAAACCAATATTTTCCACAATAGACATCTCTCTTACAAAAGCACCTTGTTGTTAAGCCACCAACTTCAGCAACAGACTGGCTAATCTTTGCAAATTATTTTTTTGTAAATAACATTGCAAAGACTAATAGGGCGAAAGTCCAAGAATGAACCTGGCAAATCCACCTTAGGAATCAAAGCTGTCAAATTGGGTGAAAATGCCGAAGGAAATGCCTCCCAATCAAAGAACTGCACAACTGCTTCCCATATATCCATGCTAACCGCATCCCAGCAAGACTGAAAATACCCGCAGTGAAGCCATCAGTACCTGGAGCACTATTATTTGGAATGTCAAATGTAGCCTGTTTCACTTCCCCAAAGGTTGACTGCTTAACTATATCTTCACAGTTCGAACTAGAGATAATAGTAGGAATGCACTCTTAAGCAGAGCAAGATCAGAAACCTGAACATCTTGAGAAGTAAGAAGTTTCTGAAAGAAGGCATTAGCTTCACGCAAAATTTTTTCCCGAGTCTGACGTTTCCTTCCCACAAGGCAATGTGATTTGTGATATAGCTCTTCTTTTCTGCTTTGATTTAACAGAGGTAAAAAAATATTAAGTACAAGCATCCCCCTCCTTAAAATCCTTTCCCCTGATTTCCGCATCCAGTAAAGCTCCTCCTGTTTAAGTGTTATTTGATATTCAACCTGACAGCGGCTCAGGTTAAAATAAGTACCCACATCCTAATTAGCCTCTAGATTGAGCCCATTAATACCAATTTCATCCCATTATGACAATAAGATTGTTTCCCATAGCTGCATCTCATTCTCCAACGCCCTAATTCTGCTGAAACCTTACCAAACACATCTCTATTCCAAACAATTAACGCTCCGTGCAGGGACTTTAATTTAACATCAACTCTATCAAGTGCCCTAATATCGCGTACCTCCATCCTCCATATAGATTCTACCAGCTCCTGAAAAGTAGGATGAGTAATCCACATGTTTAAAAAATAGAAGGGTGCAAACCCGGACTTGGACTGCGCAGCCATAGACTCCAAGATAAAGGCATGATAAAAAAAGGTACGCTGTAAATGCTCCACCCTCGTATTCGGCATCTGAAACAACCACTCTGAATTAACAAGAACTCTATCTAGTCTGGCCCAAATCCGATCTCTACCTCGCCTATTATAGCACCAGGTAAACCTTGGACCAGTAAACCCACAATCCTGCAATCCACATCTTTCTATACATTCTGAGAATTTTGACATGCTAACAATTGCCGGTGGTAAACCCCCAACATTTTCTTCTCATAGACTAATGCATTAAAATCGCCTCCCACCATCAAAGGGGAATCACATTGCAAGGCAAAATAAATAAAAAAATTAGAGTCTGTTACCTTACAATGAATGATTTGCTCCGACATGTTCACCACCAAATTTGAGTCTGTTACCGCTTCATTAGACGAAAATCTAGACAATCTAATTTTATTCCGTATCTCTAATGTATACTAGCCTCAATCATCGGCTCTGCCAACATAATAATTCTGACATTATTCTCTGACACCATTTTTCCTAAACGGCTCTTCGTAGCTCTATTTTCTACCCCAAGGGCATTTCAGAACATAATATTCTCAATCATTATTAACCTGGGAGGATGTAGTTACATGTCTGATCATACGACGAGAACCAGGGGGAATTGCCAGTTTGACTTGCTTCATCTTTTCACTATTATGCTCGTCCTCAAAAAAAGCACCCAACTCCATATTAGCCACCAGCGTTGTTCGAGGCCCTACTTCTGAGTTCGATTGAAACTTGTCACTATCATCACTGGCACTTTATAGAGTATTTACATTTATTCTCTTCTTCTTCAGCCTGCGACCCTCCTTGACAAAATTAATGGCTTTGTCTAGGAAACACCCATGTTCATATGATTCCCACATCAAAACCTTCAACATGCTCCTAAACATCCAACCGAGCTTCCTCCTTTATAGTCACTTTAATTAACTTCTGTAACAAATAGTATTTGGGCTTATTCAGCTTTTATATGGCACTTATAGGTTGTCATTGTAGTTTTTTTATTTGAACTTTTTTTCAACTTATTTTACTGTTTATCTATATTGTATTAACTTGTGGAGATCTCTAGTAAAAATTCGATTTTAAGGTAAACACGACTTATTTCTATGTGTAACTAAGTTGAGATGGTTTTGGTTTTGGTTTTGGTGTTGTTATTACTTCTCGGGCTATGGAAAGCTTGTAATGCCACTCATAGACTGTCACTGAAATTCTCCTTATAGCGCTCCTGACAATTTTGTCATGGATGATGTGACAGAGGAGCTGATCTATGAGTTCTAGTAATGTAAGGTTTAAAGAGTTTTATCCCTTAACCCTTCCCATCCCTGATGCTGCAGGCTAGGTTCGACCCAGTGACCTAATGATACCATCTGCCACTGCTCAACCATTGAGCCATCACACCTTTGGATGGTGGACAAAACTTAGTATTAGGAACATACATAAAAAAATATAATACGTTTTGTAATAGTCATTAATTTTTCTCAGTGATGTGGAAACAACAAACTAACATTTTTGTTGGAAGCTTTCCATTATCTAGTTCAAGAAACATGAATAGTATATAAAGATTCTATGAAAATTCACTTACCTTGACACTTACACACTAAGGGTGTGTTTGGTTGAATGGAATCCTATGCCATGGAAATCCATGAGGGGACCCCTACATTTTAGGATAAATTGATGTATCACTCCACATCCACCATTTGATTTTGTGATCAATGGTGGGAATGGAAGTCCAATGAACATGGGAATCACATGCCTTGGGGGACCAAGGAGTGAGATTCTCATGTCCATGGGACTTCCATTCCCACCATTGATCACAAAATCAAATTGTGGTCAAATGGTGAATGTGGAGTTAAGCCTTAAATATAGGGGTCCCCTCATGGATTCACATAGCATGGAATTCCATGTGACCGAACACACCCTAAGTGTACAACCTCCTTTTGCATGACCATCCATTTCAGCCACATCACTGCACCGACTGAAACGCTTTGCCCAAAAGCTTGAGCCTGAACAAACGCAGCCTCACCAATACTGTTATCCATACAGATACAATCAATCTGGTTTCTCGAACATTTATGAAGAGATAAATTTTAGCAATCAATCCACCATAACAAATATTGGAAAAATATTTAAATTTAAATAAAACTGAAAGATATCGTTGCTACAGAAACTTGATGCAAGAAAGTCGCTTCCTGTTTGTAATGCCCACTTGGGTCTACAATAATCATTTCATGGTTTTTCTTCTTAAATATCTAAAAGAAGAGGGCTGATATTTGGGTAACAATAGGCAAAATGTCATAGACGAACCACTACGAAGAAATCAATCAATCAAGATAGAAAAGCATAAAATGCATAGAAAAAAGAAAGCAACAATTAAGCACTTCGGTTATCGATCAATCAGTGAAAGCCAGTCTCGCACCAAACACTTTCTTTATGAAATGTATCTTTCTGAGGAGCTTCCTAGTAGAATTTGGTTGGAGTTTTTCAGATCCGCCGGATTTTGGCAAAAAATTGTGTATTCGGGATTTAAATATTGTGAAAATTGTTTTATGATTGGCCACACCTTTGAATATTGTAGAAAGCGGTTGGGGATCCAAAAGGGTACAAATAAGGGAGAAGATGAAATGGGGATTAAATCGAAGGAGGAGAATATGAAAACCCAAAATGGAAGGGAGAAGAGTGTAGTGGCCCAACCAAAAGGAAAGGGAATAACTAAAGTATACAAGACAGTCACGAAACAGGCTGAGTTTGTTAATTCTTTGGCTGAAAACAGGGTTGAAAATGTTGGTCCAAGCAATCGAAATAAGGGAGAGGATGGAGGGGAGGCCGGCCCTAAGAGTTCAACAAGTATTGATGGTTTAATCGAGAACAATCCCTTTGCAATATTGGCAAGTTTAGGCCAAGATGTGCAAGTTGGGAAGGAGTTGAGCAATGTTAATGTTGTGTCCAAATTGCCAATTGTAAAAGAGGGGAACAATTCCTCTTCGGTTGCTAATCCTAGACTGAATTTAGGAAAAGAATCTGAATTGCATGGAAATAATTATTCAGAAATATATTATATTCTTGAAGGGGAAGAACATACTATTAATGTTTCGATGAAGAAAATACTTTCCAAGTTCAAATTGGATTGTAAAGATGCAAGGTACTCTTCTAGCAGGATTGATAGAGCCATTCAGGCTGTGTTGGATGAAGGTTTACAAGATACGGCTAACTCTTTAGTTCCTTGCGAGGACATGGGGGCTGGGCTAGGCTCGAGTGACGACAATTGTGTAGCAGGGGTGCAAGTTTATGGAAATAATGTTTTGTTCCAGGAAGTTTCAACGATACAGGGTGAGTCTATGGGTAATTCAGGGGATGCTATTGCTACAAAACAGAGGATTTGACGCCTAGATAAACAGTAGTTACGGTGCCTAGAACGCCAGTGAACGCGGGGCCTGGATTATCAGTGGGTGAGGTACCTAGATCATTGCCTGGATCAGCTGTCGGTGTCGTGCTTGGAGCAGTGGGTGCGATCCCTGGAGCAGTGGTTGCGGTGCATGGTTTAGCAGCGAATGCAGGGCCTAGATTAGCAGTGGGAGAGGTGCCTAGATCAATAGTGAATGCGCTGCCTGGATCAGTTCTGGACGCGATGCTCGGAGCAGTGGGTGCGGTGCCTACAACAGTGAATGCGGGGCCTGGATCATCATAGGTTGCGGTGCCTGGATCATTTCTGGGTGTGATGTCTGGATGTGCTCAGGGTGTGGTGCCTGGTTCACCATCGGGTGCGATGTTTGGATCAAATTTGGGTGCGGTGTCTGGACTAGATCAGGGTGCGGTGTCTAATAGTCTTACAATGGTTGAGGAAGTTCTTAGCACAGGGAAAGTGGATGTTTTGGTAGCAAATGCGCAGGAATCAGGACACATTCAGGCAGCCAGTGCGAAGATGCACAGTTTGAATGACGGAAACAGGAAATCATCAGTCCGTAAGTTGCAGCAAGGAGTTGAACCTATTTGGGATTCTATGGATGATGATATTAACATTTTGGTGAGGATCAAGAACAAGTTGGAAGATGATGGTATTAAAAATTCCACGGAATTTGAGTCAAAAAACCTAGGCAAAACTCTGGATATGGCTATCTCATTGATCAAAGAAAATAGGCAACTTCGGAGGAAGAAGATGAATATTAATACTTTAGAGAGTCCTAGTGATGGTGTAGTGATGATGACGACTCAGAATCCGAAGGTTGTCCTCAGGCAGCTAGTAGTGATTTGGACTTAGGAACTGTTTCAGAAGGTGAGATGCACAACATGAAGAGTACGAAAGTCAAGTTGGCGTTCCCTCCGGGTACACGCCAAGTGGCGAGGCCAAGTGATTCTTTTGCCCAAATTTAAAATGATTGATAATATTATGTTTTGGAATGCTTGAGGAGTTGGGAATAGAGTTACGAAAAATAGACTTAAAAAGTTGGTCAAGGAGTACAAAGTGCGAATCATTATGATTGCAGAACCAATGATTGAAGCCAGTCGATGCTCGGAGGTTGGAGACAAAACTAAACTGTCAAGTTTCACATATAATGAAGCAGAAGGTCGAAAGATATGGCTTTTCTGGGATCCGGAATTAGCAGTTTCGGTGTTGAAAAGCTTAGAACTGTTTATTCATTGTCAAGTAATTTATCCCAATGCTCATTTATTTTTTATCACTTTCATTTATGCTAAATGCACAATGGAGGTGAGAAGGGAATTATGGGCGGAAATGGATTGTTTGGCGTCTCAATATGTTGGTCCTTGGATGATGGTTGGCGACTTCAACGCAGTTATTAGTGAACATGATAAACTAGGAGGAAACCCCCCATCTTTGGCTAGTAGGTCCGAATTTTCGGAATGTATTGAACACTGTGGGCTGGTTGACTGTGGTTATGTTGGTCCAAAATATACTTGGTGTAACAATAGGCATGGTGGTGAGCGTATCTGGGCAAGGATTGACAGAGTTTTTGTGAACTCTCTATGGCTGGATCAGTTGCCTGGTATGAGGGTGGAACATCTTGAGCAGACCTTCTCTGATCATGCACCTATTTTGGTTTCCATGCCCGTGCAATCTAGATCTGGTTTCTTGCCGTTTAGATTTCTAACTATGTCGAGTTCCCATCCGACCTTTGAATCCCTCGTGGTAGAAGTGTGGGGCTCAGAGACAAGAGTTGTGAGGGCGCTGGATATGGTGGATATCAAATTAAAATCACTTCGCCGGGCGCTTATTAAATGGAATAAAGAGGTGTTTGGAAATGCGTTTTGCAGACTACGGGCTTTGGAGGATGAGATGAGCCAATGGGAGAATGTGCTTATTTCAGGATTGCAATCGTCTGCAATTAATGCTACCAATATGGCTCCTACTTGGGATGTTATTGCTTGTTGTAATTTGAACAGATGTGAGGCAGAGTACTAGGTGGCCCTTAAGCATGAGGAACAATTATGGATGCAAAAATCTGGGGAAAAAAAATTCACGGAAGGGGATGCATGCACAAAATATTTTTTTGCTTCGGTTAAAGCTAAACAGGAGAGAAGGTCCATATCTTCAATTACTTTACAATGTGGTCGGCAGATTTCGGACTTCGGGGAGATGTTAAGAGAAGATAATGATTTTTTTCAGAAACTTCTCTCTTCACAGGGTGTTCAGACATATGACAATGAGTTAATGGATTGTATCCCTTCAGTGATTTCAGATGTGGTATGTGATCAATTAGATAAGAGCCCGTCACTGGAAGAACTTAAAAGTGCGACCTTTGAAATTTCGGCTAATAGTGCACCGGGTCCCGATGGGTTTACTGCTGGGTTTTATCCGTCTTGCTGGGAGACTGTCGGGTTTGATATCTGGAAAGCGACAATTCAGTTCTTTGAAGGTGACGTTGTCCCTGCAGCTTTCACAGCTAATTTCACTGCATTGATCCCTAAGGTGGACTCCCCAGGTTATTTATCTGATTTCCGTCCTATTAGTCTTTGCAATGTCATTTATAAAATCTTCTGTAAATTACTTTGCAATAGACTAGCTCTACTTCTACAAGATATGATTAGTCAAGAACATGGAGCTTTTGTTAGGGGAAGGTCTATCGTTGAGAATATTGGATTAGCCCAGGAAATGGTTCGGGATATTAATAAAAAAGTCACGGGTGGCAATGTGGTCTTTAAAATCGACATGGAAAAGGCGTATGACAGACTGGAATGGCCTTTCCTTTTTGTTGTTCTTAGGAGATTCGGTTTCTCAAATAGATTGTATCATCTTGTTTCCAATTGTATTGCTATTTATGGCTTTTCGATTTTGATGCAAGGAGCTTACAATGGTTACTTTAGATCTTCTAGAGGGTTATGGCAGGGTGATTCACTGTCCCCACTTTGATTTGTTATAACTTCGAAGGTTCTTAGTAGAGGATTGTTGGCCGCCTTTGCTAAAGGTGAGATATGCTATTATTATATGCCTAGACACTGTCAGCCCATCACACATCTGTTGTACACAGATGACACCCTGGTTTTTCTTAATGGGAGACATGCCTCTATTACTGGTTGCATGAAGTTCTTGGAAAAATATGAGAAATCATCGGGACAAAAAATTTATGCAGATAAAAGCTCTTTTATGGTCAATGAAAAAGCTGAAGTGGAACAAGTGGTGGCGGTTAAAACTTATACAGGTTTTCAGTTTACAGATTTGCCGTTGAAATATTTGGGAGTTCCAATTTATCAGGGGCGCTGCAAGAATATATACTTTGATGCGCTGATCAATAAAATTCAAAAGCTAATTAGTGGTTGGAAAGCTAAGCTCTTATCCCCGGGTGGGAGATTGATTTTGATTAAGCATGTGTTGAGTTCTATTCCAGTTTATACTATTAGCGCCATGTGTGTCCCTAAGCAAGTTATTTCCAGAATCCATAAATTATTGGCGAATTTCTTTTGGGGAGATTGTGAGGGCAGACAAATGAAGAAATGGATTTCTTGGCATAACATTTGCTTCCCAAAGTCAGAATGCAGGCTTGGGGTCAGAAACCTTGATACAGTCTCTAGGGATTTTTGCATGAAAGCACCATGGAACTTGGTCAATGCAGAGTCCTTGTGGGCGAATTTCATGAGAACTAAATATTGGAAGAAGGATGTTCCTTTGATTTATCAAGAAGTGAAGAATAGTGTCTCGCCTTTTATGAAGGAGATCATGAAGTTTAAAACTATTTTTTTGGAAGTAGTATTTGGCGGATTGGTAAGGGTAATTCGAATTTTTTTGCTTCAAACTGAAATCTCACTTTGATTTTTCTGAAAATGGACGGTTTGGAGTTGCAAGATATGTGGCTGTCAGTGGCGGAGGTGTGCAATGGAGATTTCGAGTTGGTGTCTCCAGCTCCTAGAAACTTGGCGAGGACTTTGTTTGATGACAATTTCAAGGGTAGTGAGCAAGGAAAGGATCAGTGTATATGGACACCGGATTCGGATGGATTTTTTAGTTTGAATTCGTTTGGAAGCTCTTATTAAGAGGTGTCCCAGTCAATGGGGAATTATATAGGTGCGGGATTAGCTTAGCGTCGAGGTGTTATTGTTGTCACTCTCCGAGTGTGGAAACCTTGACTCATCTTTTTCTCGAAGGAAGCCTAGCTAATGGGGTGAGGCGTCATTTTGAGGTGATATTTGATATCCATGTTAGAAGGCCGGCGGAAATATCTACTGTGTTGACTGTTTGGTTTAGGAAGGCTTATAAGAATTCTCAGGTGGGTCTCCTTTATTATTTAATGCCTATGTTTATCTTGTGAGAGATTTGGAAGCAGGGTTGCTGGTCGGCTGTTGAGAATGGAAAGCCAAGTATGGGGACAATTATTCTATTAGTGAGAAAGAGTCTTCGTATGGCTAATTTTTTTTCAGTTCCCAAGCGACTGAGTGCGAACAAGAAACAATTGATCTTGCTAGGTTTCCCTCTAGTTTGATTCTCCACAGGCGCAATAGAATAGTGTACTGGAATTTTCCTCAGGAAGAATTTGTGGCTCTTAATGTAGACGGTTCTTCAAGGAATAATAAGGCCACAGCGGGTATTATTATCAGGAACAGCTTGGGAAACTGCCTTGGGGCTAAGCAAGCTGTTTTGGGTGAAGGATCTAACAACTTTGCGGAGGTTCGGGCAATTATTGAAGGTCTTCTTTTGTGCAATAGGTTACGTTTTGCAAAAGTTTCTTTGCAAACGGATTCCAAAATTGTGAGGGGATGGTCCTATGAGGATTTCAAAATCCCTTGGTTTACGGAAAACACTTGGTGGGAGATTAAGCGATTGACATCTCATATGGAGGTTAGTTGTGTTCATATTTTCAGGGAAGCTAATACTGTGGCGGATGCACTTGCGAATTTGGCTCAAAAAGAAGGAATTAGTAGAGAATACAAGCAGCTGATCTTCCAATCAGGATTAGAGGATTGGTTCATCTAGACAAGAATCGCACTTCATATTTTCGAAAGGCTATATGATGTGGTTTGGCGGAGTCTTGTTGTGCGTTTGTACTGCATGGAATGGGAAGTTGTTGGTCATTATGGTGGACATTGCTGCGGCGAAGGGCAGGATTTGTGTGGACTGTGTTGGCTGTTTGTTTCATGCAAGTTGTCTATGCAGTTTCGTTTGGTTGGCGCAAGCAGGTGGTGTTGCGAATGCTGCTGGGTGCAACACTACGTGTGGTGGGGTGCAAGGCCATGCTGATATGAGGGTTACGCTGCAGGTGGTGTGGAGCTCTACAGGTGGCTTGCGCGGTGAGAACAGAGTGCACTCTGCTGCTGGAGCTGCCAACTCTGTTTCTATGTTGCACACTCTGTTGTGCACTCTGTTGCGCACTCTGCTAACAGAGTTTGCAACTCTGTTATGCTCCTCTCTGGCAGCCAATTTTCTTGGGCATTTGGCTGAATTTTTGATAGAGTTTGGCTTTTGGTTGAAGCAATTTCATAGGACATTGTTTTAAATATGGAGATTGTCTTTGGATAGGTATTTTGCAAAATTTATTTGCTTGGTTTTTAATACGGGTAAAGTCATAATGTACCACCGTTTAGTTTGTAAATCAATTTTTTTGATAAGTAATAAAGGTATGGCATCCCATAGTTGCCCCTCCCTACCGGAAGTTTAATAAATAAAAAATAAAAAATTATACTAATTGAGAAAAAAAAATGCACAAAATTCAGGCTTACACTAGAAGCCATACGTGAAGCAATTCATCGCTTGTGGGGGATTCTAAGTGACTTTTCTATGGGTTTGCTAGATACAAGACACGTTTTGATTAGGTTGCAGAACATGAAGCAAAAAAGTCTTCTCTAGAAATTCTTTCCTAATTTGAGGAGTGAGATTTAAAGCTTTTCAATGGCATACGGTCTTCAGTTTAAGAACGGATCCCGCAGTGGTTCCGTTATGTGTTGAACTTCCAGATCTCCTATTACAATTCTTTCATCCTCCTTTACTGAAAGCCATTGGATATTTGCTTAGAGGATACCTACATATGGATGATAACACACAGTGCTTGACACGGCCAAGAGTTGCCCGAATTTGTGTTGAGATGGATTTATCGGAGGCACTACCAAGTCGTGTTTGGATAGATAAAACAAGGAACAAATGTATTTGGCAAACACTGAATATTTTGGGTTTTAAATATTTTGATTACTTTGCCATGATGAAATCAATTGTCGAAGAAAGTATGGGATTGAACGAAAAAACCAGGCCATGACTTTGAAGGCGGGATCTGCAATGGAAACAAAAGCTAGGGATGCGCAAGAGAAAAGGAAGTCAAAAATAGATCAGGCAGCCAGAGATTAAAGAACACATTGTCAAAGTGAATGAAGTAGAAGCTAGTAGTGTAAAAGATATTGTGGGCGAAGAAGTCATCCAGGGGCAGATGAAAGAAACTTAAATTGTGGTTGCTTTGGGGGAAGAACTTAAGCCAAATAATCCAGCAGTTGTGAAACTAAAAAAAAGTTTCGAGGTGTTGATGGAAATTTTAGAAGAGGTAGAAGAAGACCCTACTCTCAGGGATGGTCTGCAAGAGGGGAATGGGAAAAAGGAAACTGATGAAAAAAGTTTGCAATGAGGTGAGTATGGTAAAGAACGAACCAGTCCAGGTGACTCATAGAATCCAGTCGAGTTGCAGAAATTAAATCAGCCTGTTGTTAGTGTGGGTATAACAGGCAGGGACGTTGAAATTAAAGTGAGTGTATTCAAGGAAAAATCATTGGATGGTGTTAGTTTGGGGAGTTTTGAGTCAGCGATCAGAAATCGGTGACATGGACAGATATGACTGAGAAATCTCATAGGCTCATGCCTGGTGTTGGTGATAGGGACAAAGATGAAGGATCAATTCTAAACTGGGAGCAGCTACAGATCTTGATGTGGCTGTCATGAAAAGAGGAAAGGGCATTCAGAGGATGAAGGTGATGAGAAATCTAATAATGTGATTGAGACGGAATACCAGTCATAAGGTACAATGAACAAGAAAATGGCTAAGTCCAGGGAATACCAAGGGATAAGGAAAACACCCAATGCCACTCTGGCTGTTTTAGTGTTGGGTGCGTGAGCTGGATGTTTGGGCGCAAGTTCACGCACTCTGGTGCTGTGCTTGGTGCTGAGCTAGGCGGACTGCTGAGGCTGTGGCCTGCTGCGATGCCGTGGCCTTCTGAGATGGTGCCGAGGTGCTGGGTGCTGTCCAGTGTCGGGATGGTGGCTGCGAACACACTGTTGCGACACAGAGTTCGTGCTGCTACGTTTCAGCGTGCTGCGCTAAATCTGGTTTTGGATGTTTCGCACTTTGTTTCTTTTCAGGATGTAATGTTTTGTCTTTGCAACTGTTTTAAGACAATTTTTGTTTTGGTTTGGATTTTGTTTTGGTTATTAATACAGGAAACGTCGTAATGTACCCCCGTAGCATATGTAAATCAATTTTTGATAAGTAATGAAGGTCTGACATTCCATAGTTGCCCCTCCCCACTGGAGGTTATTTAAAAAAAAAAAAAAAAAAAAAAACACCCAATGCCACTGTTTATAATGATCGACAAAATCATGTATTAGAATGCACGGGGTGTTGAAAATAGGGTCGCCCGTTCCAAAATAAAAAAGTATCATAATGGAAAATAATTGATGTCTATTGCAGAACCAATGATAGCAATGAACAGACATTGAAATAGGAGGGAAAATTAGATTTTTTTTTTTTAATTTAAACTTCCAGGAGGGAGGGGCAATTATAGGATGCCAGACTTTTATTACTTGATCAAAAAGATTTTACACCAGTCGGAGGTACGTGACAACTTTACCCGAAAATTAAAAACAATTCGAAATCTAAAAACAAAGAACTAAAACCAAAGCTTGAGGCCTAAAACCAAGAATTAAAAACAAACACCTTAAAAATGCCTTTAACCAAAAAGATTAGTGTCAAAGAAAATAATTCCCTAATCCTCAACCTTAATCACCAAAGAGAAGCACTAAGAAACCAAGTAATAAGATGTTGGTTTTTCTTCAAGCAAAATGTTGTTTTTCTTCAAGCCAGTAACAAACTTAAGACACAAATAAACACAGAGGATTCTTTGCAATGCTCTGCTCTACTCTGCTTTCTGGTTTTCTTATTATATAAGCAAATACAAAATCATAACTGCACCACTAACATTACAGCCCACGTTTTCTAAAAACAAATCTAACCACATAAACCTAACTGCTATTAGTAACTGTTGACTCTAAATCCTAACCATGCAAACCATACATAGATAACTCCTAGAGACAACTAGATTAATACATAGATAACTCCTAGAGACAACTAGATTAACTCATCAATCTCCTCCTTAAGCTTGTTGTCCTCCACTGACAATCCGCACACCAGTTTTCTCTCTCATCTCCAAGAATTTCAATCTTGCAAGTGACTTTGTCAGAATATCAGCACGTTGATCTTCTGTGCAAACATGTTGAACTTCAATAATTCCTGATTCAACACAATCTCTAATGTAGTGAAATCGAGTATCGATGTGTTTGCTCCTCTCATGGTGAACTGAATTCTTGCTCAATGCAATTGCTGACTGATTATCGATCTTTAGAACCACTTTCTTAACCTCGGTCTTTAACAAATCTTCCAACAGTCGTCCCAGCCACACTCCTTGACACGCTGCTGCACAGGCAGCGATGTACTCCGCTTCACAGGAAGATAACGCAACTACTTTCTGTTTTTGTGAACACCAACTAATAGGATTTGACCCAAGGAAAAATATAAAACCTAAGGTACTTTTCCTGTCATTAGTATCACCAGCTAGATCACTATCGGAGTAACCAATCAGCTCCAAGCTTCCTTCCTTCTTCTCATAAACGCAACCGAGGTTTAAAGTTCCTTTCACGTACCGCAATATGTGATTCACTGCGGCCATGTGCTCTGTTGTGGGCTTCTTCATGTATCTACTCACCATACCGACAGAGAATGCCAAATCTGGGCGCGTGTGCAGTAGATATCTCAAACTGCCAACAATACTTTGGTACAGAGTTGTGTCTACAGGTGGACTTGTGCTTTCCTTGCTCAGTTTCAGACGAGGTTCCATTGGGATTTGCGATGGGTTGCAATCTTTAATGCCGCATTTGTCAAAAACCTTTCTTGCATATGCCGACTGGTTGAGTGTAATCCTTTGAGAATTCTGACATACTTCAATTCCCAGATAGTAACTTAGAAACCCAAGGTCACTCATGTTAAACAATTTCTTCATCTGTGATTTGAACTTGTCTATGTCTTGAATACACTCTCCAGTGATTAGTAAATCATCCACATAGACTCCAACAATTAAATTCCCTTTACCTTGATTTCTCATGTACACGACATGCTCTAAAGAACACCTCTCAAAACCGAGTGTTGTCCAGTTTTGAGTTCCAGGCTCTAGGTGCTTGACGCAAACCGTACAATGCTTTGTGCAGTTTTAACACCTTGTGCTCTTCACTTTTTACTTCAAATCCCGGCGGTTGATTGACATACACTTCCTCTTCCAAATCACCATTGAGGAAGGCTGACTTCACATCAATATGATGCACCTCCCATCCTTCATGTGCCACAATAGAGGTCGGCAAACGTACTGTCTCTAACCGAGCAACAGGGGCGAAAACTTCATCAAAGTCTATGCCTTGTCGTTGAACGTACCCCTTTGCCACTAATCTCGCCTTGTGTTTCACAATTCTACATTGAGTGTCCTTCTTTAGCTTGTAAACCCACTTTAGACCTATAGGTTTGTGGCTGTCGGGTAATGGAACGAGCTTCCAAGTTTCATTTTTCCGAATAGAGGAAATCTCCTCCTCCATTGCTCTTCTCCACATCGGATCTGCCTTGGCTTCTTCGAAATTCGACGGCTCCTCTTCTCCTAGTAGGCATAGACCCGAATACTGCAACTCTATTGGGACTGTTGCATCGTACAAGCTTTTTATATCACGCTTACCCCGTGGTCCTACTAATGAACTCTCATCAGATGTCGAGGGTTGTAGTGTTTCGGTTGATACTGATTCATCAACAGTTGCTGCTGGAGTATATGGTGAGCTTGAAACAGATGCTATGGATCTTGTGTTCATCACTGGTGTATCATACTGGTATCGGTTATCAGTTTGTTCCTGTGTCGGCTGTGGGAAATCCATGCCAGAATTGCTGATACCAATGCCAGAATCGCTGACTCCCTCTTTATCTTTCTGATTTGTCGTATCAGATGCGCCTGTTATGGTAAAATAGTGTGCTGTAAGAGTGTTCCCTGCTGATCCTGTTTCTATTTCTGGAAATTTGCTCCACTCCCACTTCTTCTCCTCTTCGAACACGACATCCCGTGTCACCACTACTCGTTTTGATTTTGGATCAAACATCCGATAACCTTTTGCATTTGAATCATAACCAATAAACACCATTGGCCTGCTTCATTCTGCAAGTTTTGAAAGGTGAGGTGTAACATATTTTACGTGTCCCACACATCCAAAGATGCGAAAGTGATTAACAGTTGGCTTGCGGTTGTAATATGCTTCATAGGGAGTTTTGTCGATGATGCTTTTTGTTGGTGCTCGATTTAGGAGATATACGGCAGTTGCTACCGCTTCTCCCCAAAATTCGCCTGGGACTCCCATGCTTTTCAACAAGCTCCTTGCCATGCCGACCACCGTCTGATTTCTTCGTTCAACAACTCCGTTCTGCTGAGGAGAATAAGGCGCCGTGAGATAACGCTTAATTCCCAACAGCTCACAGTAAGTCTTGAACTCATTTGAGGTAAATTCGCCGCCACGATCTGTGCGAAAAGCCTTCAGGTTGCTGTTTTTCTCCATTTCTGCTGATGCTTTGATCTTCTTGAATGTCTCAAATGCTTCGTCTTTGTTTCGGATCAGCACCTGCCACATGAATCTAGTACAATCATCAACCAACAGCAGAAAATAGCGCTTACCTCCGTGTGTAGCAGGAGTTATTGGCCCGCACAAATCTCCATGCCACAGTTCAAGAGGTGATTCTGCTCGAAATTTCGCCACTGTTGGAAAAGGATTTCGTGTTGCTTTCCAATCAAACAACCATCGCAGATGCGGTCCTTATGCTTGATTATGGGCAAGCCGCGCACCATCTGTTTCTGACTTAGAACTTTCAAGGCATGAAAGTTCACATGCCGTATCTTGCATGCCAGCGCCAGGCTTCTTCTTTGCTCCTCGCCAGAAGGCATTCGGGTAGAGCTGGTACCATGTTAAACACATATAACCGGTTCCTTGATCTGTTCACTTTTGCTAGTAGCCTTTGTGATCTGTCCAAAATAGACATTACTCCTCCTTCAATTACAACCTTGCATCCGTTCTCATCTAACTGACCAAGGCTTATTATGTTTCTCTTCAACTTCGGGATGTAGTAGACATTAGTAAGTACACGATGTTCACCTGTGAAGCATTCAAATAAAACCGAACCTCTTCCTTGTATTTCTACAGCTGAGCCATCTCCAAATTTGACTGACCCTTTAATGGTAGTGTCAATTTCAGCAAACTTTTCGATACAACCGGTCATGTGGTTACTTGCGCCGGTATCTAAATACCAAGCATTGACTTGGGTGCTGTTAATCTTTGGCACCACCTTGTCTTCGTGTAGTAACACCTGTTCGTTCTGTATTGCGTGGTTGAGAACACAAGTTTCAGCCATCAACAGTGCCAGTTCATCATCGATTTGTGTTGTAACAAAGTTGTCCCTCTCTCTTCGGTTTGGCTTGGGACACTCTTTTGCAAAGTGACCATATTCGTTACAATTGAAACACTTAATCCTGGATATGTCGAAGTTGCGTGACTTTCGGTCTTCGTTTTTGCGTTCACCATTTCCTCGACCTCCACCATTTCCATGCCCTCGACCACGTCCTCTCCCGTGACGTCCTCCTCTTTTGTTGCTGTAGGAACCTTCATCTTTCCTTGCCTTGGGGATTCTTGCCTCCCACTCGGCCTGGGTAAGGAGTAATTGTTCTCCACTGCCCTTTGAGTGCAGTCGCCCTTTAAGCCCTTCCTCGAAGGTTCTGAGACGACCGATCGCCTCTGAAACTGGCATCTTCTCAGTATCGCCAAACTGCTCAATTGTTCCAATAATCTGGAGAAATCTATCTGGAATGGCGCTGAACAGTTTTTCAACAACTTCACTGTCATCGAACTTCGTGCCCAATGAGCGGATCTCACCCACCAGTGTGGTAAGCTTCATGGAAAATTCATTTATTGTCTCTGAATCCTCCATGTATAACTTGTTTAGTTGTCATTTCAGCACCTGTATGCGTGCCTTCTTAACGCGATCTTCACCAACTCGCATCTCCCTGAGTGCGTCCCAAGCCTCCTTTGCCGTCTGCTTCTCCGCGATTGCCATCATCACGTCATCTGGCACGGCTTGAGAAATGGCTACCATGGCGCCTTGATCTTTGTCGTCATCTGTGTCTCCACCTTCAATCACTGACCATACTCCTAGTGAACGCAAGATTATCTTCATCTTGACAGCCCATATGCCATAGTTCGTTTCACTTAACGTTGGATATTAAATCGGGATTGAGGCTCCTCTTGCCGTCGGTTTTACCACTGCAAGTGTCTTTGTTTGATCTCCTACTTCACTGGCCATTGCTTTGACAACTTAGCTCTGATACCAAATGTTGGTTTTTCTTTAAGCAAAATGTTGTTTTTCTTCAAGCCAGTAACAAACTTAAGACACAAATAAACACAGAGGATTCTTTGCAATGCTCTGCTCTACTCTGCTTTCTGGTTTTCTTATTATATAAGCAAATACAAAATCATAACTGCACCACTAACATTACAGCCCACGTTTTCTAAAAACAAATCTAACCACATAAACCTAACTGCTATTAGTAACTGCTGACTCTAAATCCTAACCATGCAAACCATACATAGATAACTCCTAGAGACAACTAGATTAATACATAGATAACTCCTAGAGACAACTAGATTAACTCATCATAAGAAACCCCACATCTGATACCAAGAACCTTAGCCAAGCAATCCTACCCATCAATAGCAACCACAGTATCAACTCAACCCAAAACAACGACACAACAACAAATCAACAACCCAATTCATCGCCATTTCTGCTCCTTTGCAACTACCTTGCAAGAACCAAAAGGATTGCTTAAACCAAGTCTTCACATTCTGCCCATATCTCCAAACACCAATCGTTGTCACCAAAAACTACCGCAACACCAAATTGAATAGATTCAAATAGAAAAGGCCCCAGCAGCTTCCACAGCACAACACAACATGCAGTTTCCACATCACAGCAGCAAGCAACACAGCAGCGACAACAACAGCAGCTAATAGCACTGCAACAGTGCAACAACAAAACATCAGTAACACAACACCAACACAACACCACCAGCCCTGCACCATCCAACAAAGACTCCGTCCAGTCCCAAGACAACGTCGTCCAGGTCCACTGCAAATACTGTCCATTGCAAACACATTTCCAACCAAAAAATCCGCCTCTGTAACATGGCCTGCATCAGTAAACTCCCAGCAAACCACCATTCACATCAATACTGATCTCCCCTCCTCCCATCAGCAGAAAGATGAAAATAATCTTGAGCCCAGCCAACATGAGGAGTTCATTCTCCATACTGAATATGCGCCATATGAAACTTGTCTAACGCAACCAAACCTGCAATCCTCCTCGGAAGGTCTCACCCACCAAAAATTCTAGCATGTCCTTCTCTTTGCACCCTATCCGCTAGCGCGTCCGCCACCGCATTCGCCTATCTAAATATATGAATACAATGCACTTCCATTTGTTCCGCCAAATTCTTAATTTCACTCCAAGTATTTTCCAAGTGCCAAGGAATTTTGTAGACATCTCGAAACCAACCATTGACTAATTTCGAGTCCGTTTGAATGATAACTTTATTATAACCCCTACTAACACAAAAACGCAAACCTTCTAGCATCGCAAGCATCTCCGCCCTATCGTTCGTGCCTTCACCGAAAAAAAATTGTTGCGCCACCAAGCACGATTCCCTTGCATCTCTAACAATCACCCCACCTGTCACCTTTTTTTCCGCGATGACCCATGCATCTACATTCAATGCAACAAAACTATTTGGCGAATATAGCCAATATACAATCTCATTCTCCTTTCTCATCATAGGGGAAACTAGCAATCCCAGCAATCTCAAAGGCTCTATGTACCTACTCCTTTCCTTCCGGTTTATTAACGCATTTTCCATTCTAGTACACCTTCTAACATTCAATATAACCAAAGCATGGTTCGGATGAGCCCCTTCAAACATCTTTATACCTCTGCTACCACATTTGCCAAATAATGAACACAGGGGTAATAAAATAAAGCATACCAACTTGGGTATTAATATTAGCTCTCCGAAACCACACCGACAACACCGTAGGGTTCTCACCAAGTTTCCTGATATGCACATTAAAGATTCCTTCAAAGTGCTTTCAAACATCCGAAGCAAGCTTTCCATCTAAGAATAAATGTTTTGGAGACTCAATATTAGGAAGGATACAACACCTTCATTTCGACGGCAGACTGAAACCGCACCTATACAACTCTCCGTCAACCGAGACTCCCCTATTCAATACCTTCCAAACAAAGACCGAAATCTTGGAAGGTAACATAGGTTGCCAAATCTTGTTGCATAATTCTTTTCTTTAACCTTTTGTTCTGAGTAGGTCGTACGCAGAGCAAATACTAAATACCCCATCTGAATCTGGCGTCCAAACACCAGAATCCTCACTCTGCATAGATCCCCGGATTCTATTCTCATACAACCCCCTTGCCATTTTTCTGATTTCAACACTAAGAGCCCCCCGAAGTCCCCCAATTTTCATCTCCCAAACTGTGGGCCACTTTCCTTGAGCGGTTATTTCCTCTGGCCTTCTAAATACCGCCATTAAATTCCAGCTCTATGCAAAGAAACTAGAATTTCCTCTCCCAATAGCCAGACGATGTTTCTCAGAACAAGGGTTTTACATTCCATAAACTTCTTTCCTGAAAAGCAAAGCCCCATTCTTAACCACTTGGCTGCTCAACGGGACTCCTAACTTCTAGTATTTTCTTCTCATGAAATTAGCCCACAAAGAATTTGACGAAAGTAAATTCCACAATGCCTTGACACGAAAAGACTTAACTACTGCCAACAAACTCTTAATCCCCAACCCTCTTTCTTCCTTAGGGAAACAAATTTTATCCCAAGATACACATTTCTTTTTTAGCTTCCCCTCACAAACACCCTAGAAAAAATTCAAAAACAATACCTGTAGTCTAGCCAAAACTTTCTGAGGCACACACACAATACTGAGCGAGTAAACTGGAATCGAGCTAAGCACATGCCTAATCAAAATCAATCTCCCTCTCGATGACAAAGTTTCACCTTCCACCCCTGGATACGCCTTTGAATTTTGTTAACCAATTCCTCAAAATAAATTATTTTGTTATTGCCTTGGAAGATAGGCACGCCTAGGTATTTCATAAGAGACCATTTGTATTGAAAGCCAGTGTACCTCTTCAAAGTTTTTCTATTGTGGCCTTTCCCTCTAGCATAAAGGAGCTCTTTCCTACATTAATATTTTGACCTGACGCCTAACTGTATTTTTCCAAAAATTTCATACACCCCAAAACTGATGATTTTTTGCCATTGAGAAAAATTAATGTCATTTGAATACAGCAGATGGGTTCTGGCAAACAATTTCTACACGTATAGTAAAAACCAATCTTGACCATATTAAAAGCTTCTTTGAGACCCCTATTCAGAACCTCAAAGGCAATCACAAAAAGCAGCAGTGAGAGATGATCCCCTTGTCGAAACCCTCTTGAAGACTTCAAATAACCATTATACACCCCTTGTAACAGTACCGATAATCAACAATTAGAAATGAAGTTTGAAATTATATGACACACTTTGTTATTAAAGGCAAAACTTCTAAGGGCTAACAAAAGGAAGGACCATTCTAAACGGTCATATGTTTTTACCATGTCAATATTAAGAACCACATTCCCACCAAATACATTTTTAGGAATATCTCTAACAATTTCCTGAGCAACTCCAATATTTTCAACAATAGACCTACCTTTAACAAAGGCTCATTGTTCCTGCGCTACCATGTCTGGCAACAAAATTTCCTAGTCTTTTGCATAGAATTTTACTGAAAATTTTGTAAATAACATTGCAAAGACTAATAGGGCGAAAGTCTGAGAAAGAACCTGGTTCATCCCCCTTAGGGCTCAGAGCTATCAAGTTCGCAGAGAAAGCCGCTGGAAGAGCCTCCCCACCAAAAAATTGCTTCATCATTTCCCATATGTAAGGACCCACCCTATCCCAGCAAGCCTGAAAGAATCCAACAGTAAATCCATATGGGCCCAGAGAACTATCATTCGAAATATCAAACATTGCCTGCTCCACCTCCTATAAAGATGGGTTTTTAACTAAGTCCTCGCATTTGGAGCTAGAGATCACCGCCGGAATGCACCCAATCAAATATGTATCATCCACTGTATCATTTTGGGACGTCAGCAAATTATGAAAAAATGCTTCGGCTTCCCGAACAATCTCGCCCAGATCCGAAATTTCTCTTCCGCAAGGCAAAGTAATATGAGATATAGCCATTCTCTTTTGCCTTGACTTAACAGAGGCAAGAAAATATTTGGTACAAGCATCACCTTCTTTAAATTCTTTTTCCCCTGATTTTTGAATCCAAAACAATTCCTCTTGCTTAAGAAAATAGAACATACCAACTTGCGTAAAATTGTTAGCTCTCTGGAACCATAAAAAGATAATTCACAAGGAAAGAACATAAAAAGATTACCCAAAAACACAGAGTAACACCTCTGATGTTCAATTCAAATTATTCAAAATAAAAAAAGTATCTCTAAATCAACCCACAAGCTGGGCTATATAGCTAAAATTCGACATTATTAGAATTTTACCAAAAACTTAAAAAATCCCAATAATCATGCTAAAACGAAATACATAATAAAAGAAGTAATCTGCCTAAAATTTGGCCCAAATTGAGTTCAGAATCACTTCCTAAATGATAAATGAAATATTACCACAAAAGGAAAAAATTACTAAAATTTTGGATTCGGAAGGGAAAACAATGGATTTTGACCGTAAAAAGATGTGCACCTGCGACGTGCGCGTCGAAAAGAGCTTTTTGAATTAGGGTCATATGCACCGTAGCCAAAGTTATGGCCAAAATACCGAAACGCACCCAAAACATCCTCAATTAGGAAAAAGGTAACTATTTTCTGCCATTTTTGCGCTGATTTTCCAACTCAAGGTATCTCAATGCCAACAACGTGCCATCTGACAACTCAACATCATCTGACTTGGATCCTCCTGCATTAGCAGGCCTTCTCAAAAGTACATCCGCAATGCCCTCAAAGTGCCTCCATATTTGTGTAGCCATTCTGCCCTCCAAAAATAGATGATTCAATGTCTATGAATTAGGACTATAACAACACCTGTATCTAGAAGCTAAGTTGATTCCACACCTATATAATTCCTCATCCACAGGGATGCCCCTTCTCAATAATTTCCACACAAATACAGAAATTCTTGACGGAAGATAAGGTTGCCAAATTTCTGGAACAACTTAATTGCTCCCCCCTTGTCCCTTAGCAAATCATAAGTTGAGTGCATGCTGAAAAGGCCATCCGAGTTCGGCTTCCAAATACAACTGTCATCACTATGGATATCTCCCCGAATTCTATCCTCAAAAAGAACAATAGCCAGCCCTCTAATGTCCAGATGTACCACTTCAAAATTCTCATTTTTAATTTCAGAAACCGTGGGTCTCTTTCCCTGAGTAATTAACATCTTGTTCTAATAAAAGCAGCCACCAAGTTCCAGTTTTCTGAAAAGAAACTCGAGTTGCCCTTGCAAATACGCTAAACGGAATTGCCTGCTAAAAAATATTTGAATGTCATGATCTCATTCGTCTGTGGGGAAGCATCACTTTTCTGTAACTGACAATTCAATGGAACTCTCGACTTCCAATATTTTTGTCTCATGAAATTAGCCCAAATAATATTCGAGCTAATCAAGTTCCACAACGTTTTTGCCCGAAAAACTTTGATTACCACCGACAAATTATGAACACCCATACCGCCTTCATCTGAAGGGAAGGAAGTTTTATCCCAAGAAACCAATTGTTTTTCACAGCCTACCTTCACAACGCGCCCCCCTCCCCCCAGAAAAAGTTCGATAACAACTTCTGGATTCTTAAAAGGACTTTCATCGGAACACACATTGCACTCATGGTATAGACTAGAATAGAGCAAAGGACATGTTTTACCATAATCATCCTCCCCTCTCCCCCTGGAGAGAGGAGTTTTGCCTTCCATCCATCTATGCGCTTTTGAAATTTACTAACCAAATCTTCAAAAAATATAAATTTACTTCTGCCTTGAAAAATTGGGACACCCGGATATTTCATGAGAGGCCCTTTATATTGGAAGCTAATGTAAATCCTAAGAACAACTACCCTTTGTCACGCCCCCATTTCGAAGAAAACAAAAACCTAATATCCATGTAGGATTATCCGTTTCCCCAAAACTCGGGACGTGAAATTCAATAACCATAGAAACATTTAGCAGCAACAACAACTTAAACATGATTTCAAAAAAATTGAAACGAATAAGAAAACTCTAACCAAGAAAAACTCTGACGTTGCGAGCCCCACTTACTAAACTCCAATAATGCTGCTAAAAAATCTCTAAACCTGAAAGGTTAATTGGCTACATTCCCAAAGGAATGTACCTAAGAAACAAAAGCTCACTTGGGTCAGCAATTAAGCTGTTGTGAATAATCTTCATCCCAAAATCAATAAATTCGCACGTGATAACATCAACCTAAACACAAACAATAAACAACCACACCAATAGGTAGTTCCTCAGTGAGGCAAATGTGTCATGCAAGAAAAGCACAGTTCAAAGAATTTAGTTCCTCAACGAGACAATCACCCAGTAATTATGTATTTACTTCTACTTACACTGTACATATTGACCATGACAAGTCTGACCTGCAGAAATATTAGTAGATTTGTCATCTTGCATGAAAATGGTTAAAAACAATATGAATATGTGTTCTAAAACAGTTGGTCTTTTATTCGTTAAAATAATAGTGACCATAAAATATTTGACTTGATTATATTATTCATTTTTAACGAATTGATTTATTTTAAACGGATTGATCACTTAGACGATACCACATTTGCACCACCTCCGTGTCGAACATACATGCCCGTATGCCTTTCTCATATAAAGGAGGACTTCACCGTCATCCATGCCTAAGTGGGGACATCACATACAGGCATGCATCACAAGATATCCCTAACTATATGAGTACAATAAAAGCCACTCTTGGGCTAACAATTCGGATAACTGACGTCACATTTTTTATGGATAAATATCAAAGTCTATCGTAGGCATAAATATTCACTTAATTTCCACAAGACTAACCTGAAGGTTATTTTAGTTTCTCTATAAGAAATAGGCGCCCCACATTCGCAAGACAACCCGTAGGTTATTTAGTTTCTCTATAAAAGAGGGGAAGTAATAAACAAAAAGAGGTGTGGTAGTTCTAAGTGATACAATTCTAGGTAATTAACATTTCTGGAATCAAAGTTTATTAATATCATTTATTTTTATATTTTAAATTTCCTTCACAATGACATTTTTTCATTTATAAATCGATTCACCACAATCTCCGCCCATACTTTTGGGAAAACATAACATTTTTGGTAAACAAATTTTATATAGCAGAGTGGGGATCAAACCCATTCAATAAGAGAATTCAAATTCCTACGAGTATGGTAACATCACACTTTTTATCATAGCTCCTTATTGAGTCTAATCCAAGCTAGCAAATAAAACATCATTACTTAATAACATTGTTAACAATAAAAAAAACAGCATATATATATATATATATATATATTAAAACCATACTCTAATTCTCATTATCATGCATTACTGCATATAGCAAAGGAGTTCAAAATGTTCATTACAAGTGTTGCATTTATACCAATCCATCCTTCAAGGCAAAGTAAACAACTAAAATGCAAGAGAATCACAAAGGGATTTGCATTTTAGATCCATCAAACTGTAGAAATCGTAGCATGAAACACAATAAAAGAAAACTCTAAATTCAACTGAAACAAAAAGCTTGGACTGATTCATACAACAATGTATGTCAACTAGAACATCCCCCTAAATCAACTAACTCGAACATCCAAAACTCAGCTAAAACACCAGCTTAAATTAGTTGAAATAAGCTTTAAACATAGCTATAAACAACCCCCAAAATCTACTAAAACCAACCATCTAAGGTCAATCGTAGCCTTACCCAAACTCAACCGAAAACATCATAGTTGCAGCCCGTAATACAATCCAAAGAAAATCACGCTTCAGTCCGCGAACAAAACCAATACACCCTAATTTCAGCTACCACAATAATCCCATTACAACCCAATTTTGATGTTGGAATAAAATCAATTTGACCCTGCAAGCATCCCAGCAACCAACCTTATTCGGGCGATAAATTATGACTTCATTCGGCTTCAAAAAACATTTTTATTTTACATCCAATGCAACCCAAGACATACCCTAAACAACCATGTTGCAATCCCAAAACAGTCAAATAAATAACCCTGCCAACAATACCAAAATGAACAAACTGTCCTAAGGATCACTCAAATGTACATAACTCTCACATTTGAACTCCAAATTGCATACCGTTTGGGGCAATAAAAAGTAGACACAAAGAGGTTTCCAACCATATAGATGTCTATAACAGTACAGATTTTACAAACAAAACAGGTCATCTGTCAATTTTCGACTGATTTACCAATTGTCACTAAAATGAGTATATCTTCCTGTACAAAACTCAGATTGTCATACCGTCAAATATTTTAGAAACTAGAGTCAAATAGAAAACATTTGATATATCGCATGATACTATACCTGCTCAAAAGCCCAATCAAAACTCTTGAAAAATAAGCTACACAAGATCAGTCCAATTACTGGACATATTTCACTTTTAATCTAGGACAATCCTAGCTTGTTTCGAGCTTCGTTATAACGCAAAACTTTATTTGTTTTGCAATCAATTGCCACTACAATCTTCTAAACTTTTTGCAGTAAACGAAACCACCATAATAAGAAACTACATGTTAAATTGAAAAAAGGGGTTTGGATCTATATTAAAACTATTTTTACATAGAACTTCTGTGTCACTATAATCATTCAGTTACCAAATTCTCATGATGCGGCATTTTAACATCTGCAGTCCATGCCGAAGAACAAACAAAATGATCTGATAGATGCAGAACTGAAACAGGAAAACAATACAAGCATTCATGAAACATTAGCCAAAGTTGTAAGTAGCACAGCCAGTAAACTAGAAAGTAAACATCTTGTGGAATTTGAAAGTCAACCAACATTCAACCTACATCAAAAGGTAAAAAAATCCAGCTTTTAAATTAGTTCACCCAATCAATGACTCAACAAAGAACAACTTATGCCGTAATAGGCAAATTAAAGTGCAATAGTTTCCTAACTCATAATACGTGTCAAATTCAACTATAAAAGCAAGAGTTTGATAATTGTAAAGTATAATTCATTTCTCACATAGAAAGTTAGCAAAGACCCCAACTTAAAACTCAACAGAGCAACACCCCTACAATCTCAATTGTAGCTATTTACACGAATTCCACACCAAAAATCAAGTAAAAATAGATGCACATAAACACAAACTTCACTCAATAAAATTGTGAGACTCAAAAAGCTCAGGTAGTTCGAAAATCAAAGAAGAACACAGAAGAAATATGAAATAGTATGAAGAAAACTCATTGATTTTAATTATTATGGCATACATACCACCGTCACTGTCCATCACCTACATCCATCTCTCCCAATAGCAAAAACCACCGCCTTCATCACCGCCAATTTCCATCTCTCTTGCTATTGCTATATTTTCTGGCGCCGAAATGAAATGGGAAGGGGAGGGAAGATAGTGGAAGGAGATAGGAAGAAGTTTGGGGCAATGGGACTTGTTGCTAAGCTCGATCAGAAAGCGTGCTCACCGCCAAAGAATAGAAAAAAAATGAATAGAAGGGAAAAAGGAAGAAGAAATTTTTTTTGACCATTTCTGCAGGTTGCAAACTTGCTTATTATGCAAGTGCAAGTTTTTCAGGATGTTAAGTGGCAACCTGAATTTTTTGTACAAGTAGTGAAAGTTGCAATTTGTGCATGGGTACTTGGGCATAGATTTTCGGATTCATGATTCAAGGTCATTTTTTTTTTTTTTTTTAAATTAATCCTCAAGAGGGGAGGGGCAGCTATGGGATGCCAGACCTTTATTAATTATCAAAAAATTGACTTACATTCTATACGGGGGTGCATTACGACTTTACCCGTATTAAAAACCAAGCAAAAAGAGAGAAACAAAAAATATTTCTAACAGGATGCGACAAAAACCATACCCATACTAAACCAAATGATGGCATCAAAAGATAGCACAAAACACACACTACCTATAGAATAGCACACACTATCCTCCATACTAAGAGTCTGTTTAATAACCATACATATCCAGCCATCCAAAAACCGCAGATTGCAAGAGCCATTACCACACCTAACCAAATCGCAGAGTCTGTCCAAAGAGCACAGAGTCTGTCCAAAACGCAGATTACAAGAGTCGAACCACAGATGCTGTCCGCAAAGCACTTCCACACGCAGACTGCAAAAGTTTGTAAATTGTAAATGCATATTCGGTAACCAAAACCAAAACAATGATCACTCTGTCCAAACGAGACAGAGTACTCTGTCCAACACGCATAACACTCTGTCTAGAGAGCTAAAACATAATCCTGCAAAGCCCCATTGTCTTGCCCTCGCCAGAAATACGAGATAGCACCATCATGATCTATTGAAATCACGCCGTCCAACCAGAAATAAAGCTGTCCAGCAAGACATAACTGTCCCGAAACAGGGTACCAGAAAACATTCAGCAATGCAGGCCACGCTGTCCGCAGGCAGGCAGCGCTATATTGGTGCTTAAAACCCGCGAATTGTCCAGACAGTCGCCCTGTCAAAACAGAGTATATCCCCTGTTTTTTCAGATATATGTTGCTCCTATTTAACCCCACTGATCCAGCACATGCGCTGAATTGATTCCTAAGACCCTCATACTTCCATACCCAAATAGTATCAAAGAAATTCACGCTCATTTAAAAGCCGGAAGTCTAAGATATGCCGTCTTATTCTTGTCAAGAATAATTAGGGACTTTATTCTTTTAGGAAGCGATCCCCACGAATAAGTACGAGAACTATGCTCCTTTTGTGCTAAAGTAGCCAAGGCGTCAGCCATTGAGTTGGTCTCTCTGAACACATGTATGCAATGCCACCCCGTATCCTTTATCATCGCCCGTATCTCCCTCCACCAATTACTTAGGAACCAAGGTATTTTTGTTTGTTGGAAAAGCCATTGTTTAACCACCATGGAATCCGTTTGAATGACACATGGTCGGACACCCTGGGCAACACAAAATCTCAAGCTTCAAGCAAGGCCCTCGTTTCCGCCGAATTATTTGTTCCTTCTCCGAAAAAACATTGTCTAGCCGCCACAAAGTTACCCTCTTCATTTCTAATAACAAAGCCTCCAGCAATAGTTTTCTCCCTGCAAGATCCATCCACATTGAGCACATACCACTACTACAGATATAGGCTTGCATAGCGCTTAAAAATAGGCTTAGATAGCGCTCAAAAAAGCGCTATGCAAGGCGCGTACTTGAATAGCACTTCGCTTAGATAGCGTTCCCGTTTATTTTTTTTTTAATTAACTTCAATAGCGCCTTCTAAAGCGCCATGTAAGCGCTAATTTTTTTTTAAATTAGCTTGGATAGCACTTAAAAAAGCGCTATTTAATTTAAATGAATTTTTTAAATTAGATTTGTTTATCTGCTAAGATAGCGCGTAAATAAGCGCTATGGAAGTAATTAGATTGTTCTTAGATAGCGCTAAAAGAAGCGCTATTGTAGTATATATGTTAAACTTAGATAGCGCTTATTTGAGCGCTATCTAAGTTATTTGATTTGTTTTTTGTATTTTTCCGATACCGATTTTCTGGGCTAAATATAATATTTAATATAATAATGACAACGTTCAATCAATCAATAAAGACACAACATGATAACTAACTGTTTCTCATTCATTCAAAATATAATTTAAGCATTCATACAAAATTCAATAAAGATACAAAATTGTTCTCAATCACGGTATCCCAAGCTTTGCCACTCAAACTGTAACAGATCAAGAACTTGAGGACATCAAGAGGGAAGTAGAAGATGATGCTGTATAACCAAATCAATCCTGCCCATCCCCGCCCTATGCCTTGGATCCTTGCAAAGTCCCAGTTTGCATAAACAACTATCAATGTAGCCACCTTAACACAATGGATGGATAAATTGTCAGTTTTAATGGAGAATACAGATATATTCAATGGCATGAAACATCATTTATACTCACCAATTGAGCGGCAAGGAAGGCACTAACAAGCAACACGCCTGGTCGTTCAACAAAGGACCAACTCTGAGATCGGGTCACAAAGATGAGAGCTTGGCTCACTATGCTCACTTGGAGATAGAGAGCTGCAGTGAGTTCTTCGTTGTTGTGCCTGATTGATCTCACGCCAAATGTTTTCTGCACATTATATCATTTGGTAGACAATGAGTAGGATCAGTATGATTAATATATACTAATTGATATATAAGATGTTGTACGTGTTCTTTGGACAGGAGACTAATTACTGAGAAGAAATCTGTCTCACAGGAAGCCCAAAAGAAAATCACAGTCATGATAGCAAGATATGATATCATCAAAAGTAAGATCATCAAATACTGAAAGACACGAAAGCATGCAGGTATTCATGTTTAATGCAAAACTACAAGAACGGGGAAACTAAAAATATCAATGAGATTTGCTTTATTACAGTTTTGGGAGATGGAATCGAACAAAGGGGAAGATGAGCAATCATCTCCTGGTATGCGAATTCATCTTTCTCCGTCAACTGTACAATGCCATCAAGCACTAGCACTTTTCCATAAGCCAAAGACTGCAGATGAGAGAGACCAATATCATCCGTTAAGAGAAACCCTACAATTTTCGAAATAGTAGAAGTAAACCATAAAGGCTGACAGTTAATTATTTAAATATTGAGGACGATATACCTCAAAGACCAAAACTTCTTGGTATTTTGACTTTTCTTTGTACAAGATCTTTTCCACTCGAATGGAATGTGCCTCCCCTACAATGATTAGTCAGATGAAGGATTACATATCGGGAAAATTGTTTTATTTTATTATACATTTCAATAATAAGTATTTTATTTAGCCAATAACTCAACGAGGTGCAACATCCATCTTCAACAGTATCTCCAGATCATTTAGAACAATGACTAAAGAGCATTACACTCCCATCATGTGTTGTGGACCTAAATGTGCTCTCTTTGCATGTGTCCACACCATCTTCCAATTTTTATTTTTATTTTAACTTGTTATGCTTTGGCCAAGGAAAGTCATCATAAAGACAAAAGATATGAAAAAATCATCAGTAGTAGCAAACAGGCATCTTTTATCGATACAGTGAAGCAGTGAATAGCAAACAGTCAGAGAATGTCCCTCGAAACTTATAGAGAATCCTTCTTATCCTAGGACATAGCTCAACACCTCTCTATGCATTATATACTTCATTTATTTTACCTTTTAGCACTACTAATATGTATTAGTGTGTTTTTATTTTACTGCAAATCATAGGATATACTAAATCAGAGTCTTGTTCTGCTGCTTCTGCATAATCTTGAACACTAAATTTCCTAATGAAAATCATAACAGTGATCTTGATGAACACTATGATTGAGTCTGGATCATCTGGCACCACGTGTCGGGTGCAAGATCATACACCACAATATTTTCTGTTTAGGAAAACCTGAAGTAGCTGAAAATAGGACTGCACGAAATATGTTGGCCAACCTGTAACTCTGTAACCCTGAAACTGGGTTGAGATTATTAAAATCCTAATTCACAGGCACCTTCCAAAATCTTAGTATGTCTACTTTTGTATTATCTTCATTTAAAATTTTCTTCAGGTAGAAATGCATACAATCAAAATGACATATAAGTAGTACTACAGAACTATGAGCCAGTAATCATTTGTATTCACTATTATCAGGAAAAACATTCATAACAGAAAGCATTATGCATACCAGGCCACATGGGATTGTTGTAATATGAGTACGACTTGCAAGTCGCATCTGCAATAACAGTGACATAAAATCAGTCAATTGGCTGCCGGTCCAAAATCAAAATATACTAGTGATAACAGAAAACACATAAACTGGACTAAATAACCAAAACGAAAATAAATAAATAAATAAAATCGTAGATAACGACCAAAAAAGTAAGATTTATGATACATGATATACCAAAAGTGGGGTTGAATGAGTACCTAACAAAGAAGACCCCATAAAGAAGCCAAGTTGAGGATCAGTATTGGCTTCTTTTTCTGATAGGTCAGTCTCAATGTTGTGTATATTGGATAACACATCAGCAGAAATTTTAGAACCATCAGAATTATGATTTTCAGTTTCAATGCTGCTGCTCCTGTCAACTAGAAGAAAATCAAGTAATCACGTCAATGAAGTGATGCAAAAAAAGGTAAAGGTAAAGGTAAGTGTAGTTACTACACTAGTCATCTCCTTAAGAGATAATGCACAAGAGCTAAGATACATAATAGACAAGATCATGGCTTGAACGACAACCTGACAAAGAAGGCCGCACATAAAACGCCAGATGCGGATCAACATTAGATTCATATTCTGATGGTTCACTCTCAATGTTGGGTATGTTGGATAACAGGTCAGCGGGATCATTCTCATAAGAGTTTGTTTTCAGCTCACCATGAAGCAAGGAATTATCTTTTGATAAAGTGATATGTGAATCTTTCCATGATGATGATGCCAATGATGTTTCGTTCAGATTCACATTTGGCTGAATATCATTCTTCCTGTCTAGAGTCTTTTTGTCCCTGTAATCTACAGCCAACGGGACATTCTCTGTAGCTTCTTGAACCCGGTGCTTACCTTCAATCAGTGAAATAACAACAGCTGTCTCTCCCGCATCAGCAATGGATACTGACAACTTTCTAGAAAGAGCATCCACGATAGTACATTCCTGACTAGCAGCTTCTGGATCTATCTGTGTGCTTGGGACTTTTATTGATACTCCATCTGAATTTTGTGATGCTTCCTCAATTACACACCTATTAAGAACAACGTGAAATCATAAGGCTAGAAAAAATTGCCCCAGGGGGTTGTTAAGAAGATAGAATATGCTTCCCTACACCTAAGCCATAGAAATGGGGCACACGCAGGAGGATGGAAAAGCAGCATTGGTCTCCCAGATAGATCTACTTTCCCAAAACCTGGCGTGAAAAGATGATAGTAACAAGGTACTCTCCAGTTAGTAGCTATATTTTTCTCCAAGTGACTAAAAAGAGGGCCTAACCAATTGACAGTAATCATCTCGATGAAATGATCTTTTTCTACAAAATCTCCAGGCAAGGAGAATACTGATCCTCCCAAGCAAACACCAGATATACGACGACATATAAAGGACGAAAACATGAAATTAAATTTTCTAGAAGATTCCATGTTTACTCAATCAACTACTATTTCATTTCACTCTAGCATATACAGCGGGAAACCGCATTTAGTTTAACATACATAAGAAGCTGCCAGCATTGAAGTTCCAATGAGATGGAACTCGTGATTTTACAGAACAAAAGGTCTCCAACTAACGGAAGTCATTTTATTTTCATCTAAGTTACCTCGGGCAAAACCATGAATTCTCCAATGTGCTTTCTGGATCAAATCCCACACAAAAAGCATGGTACCTGTATCAATAAAGATACTGAGAACAGTTAGTAAAAATCAAAATTTGATGGATCAAATATGTTCATGGTAAATTACAAACACAGCCAATCAACCAGAGTTCATTACATTGGTGTCATGTGGGATCATGCACCAAATAACTTGCCCTAGCCAAACAAGGCCGACAACAAAGCATATAAGACTTCACATATTCAAATGCCCAATTTACAAAATCTGGAAAAAGACATCTCTTTGAAACTAGACTTTGATGCCCAATTGCATATACAGACTATTTGAAAGCCCCTACATTATGAAAGTTAAATTTGATTCAACCACAGTACCACACTGAAACCACAGAAAGACCTTGTAGGAAAGACATATTTTGCACAACATATTTAAAATGATCTTTTAGACATGAGGATCAAACAATATACACCAATACCAATGTCATATTTACACTATAATCAGAAAAATATAGACCAATTCTTACTTACCTTGATTAGAATTTGTGTTACATCGTCGTAGCTACTAACACATTCTTCACTCAGATTTTTAACATAAAAACCATTCTTGGAATCATCTCTTATCTGGAGAAAGTGAAAAATGCCCTTTAGTTACACTAAACATAGAAAGCCCAGACCAAATGAGTCTGATTTAATGAAGAGTAGACATAGAAAGATCTCTACCTCAAGGTTTCGTTGAGTGGGATCGAGCAAATCACCAATTTTCTCATTATATATCTCTAGGAAAGAACATCTACACTGATAATTCATCTGTTTCTCTTCCGAGTTCTCATTCTCCTAACAACCAATCATAACAACAAATCAGTACACATGTCAAAATTCAATGTTTTCTCTAGCAAATAAAATGTATAAAACAAACCCCACCTTCTGAAACTAAGAAAACAGCATCTGGAAGATGCATGGAACAACGCCTTGATTGCTACTAGGTAAGTGACCTTCAACCATTGCGCTCGGAGGACCCCACATCGTGTAAGTCTTCCCACTTCCCGTCTTTCAGAAATTTAATCAAACAATTGCAAGCCTTGTCAATCTACTTAAAAAATCAACTAAAAGGTCTAGCAAACTTTTACAAAAAAAAAAAAAAACACAAATCTGATCTCTACCTGTCCATATGATATAATTGAATTGTTAAAACCAGCCAAGCAGCTCTTAACCAGTGGAACAAAGCCTCAATCCCATTAGCCTTCAACTTTTCCCTCAAAGGCTTAGAAATCCTAAACCTCGAAGTCGCATTCGGATCCTCTTTTACAGCAGGAGCAGCAACCACCTCTCCATTTTTTTCAACAGATCTAAACTTTTACCACAACAAACCAAACACAGATCAATCAAAAGCTTTTCAAATTCAAACCAAACATTCTAACAAAAGTAACATCAAGAGAAATTAAAAGCAAGCTCACTAGCTTTCATGGAGGCATCAGCCTGGGCAACATTCCTGGCCATGGAAGAGAGCAAAGCAATCCCATGCTCAGCAGCAGCAACAGTATTGGCAGTGGGAGCATTAACAACCAAACACCCAAACTCTGTCGCATCTTGCAGATCCACATTATCAATCCCTACACCAGCTCTGCCCACCACCTTCAACCTTCCCTTCGCGGCTTCAAACACCTCCCTCGTCACCTTCGTCCCACTCCTCACAATCAAAGCATCACAGAGCGAGATCTTCGCACACAACTCCTCTGGTGACAGATTGTACGAGCAATCAACATTCGCGAAGGTCCTCAGCACCTCCAACCCTGCTTCTCCGAGCTTCTCGGATACGAGAACTGTGGGTTTCGCATCCACCGCAGTGGGTTCTTGTACTCGTGACTTGGAGAGCCTGATTTGAGGCGATTCGAGGGTATTCACTGCTTCGACGACATGAAATCGAGATCGAGAGGTCGTTGAGAGAGAAACAGAGTGATGGAGAGAGGGGAGAAAGAGAGATGATCTTGAATAAAGGAGGGAGTTTTTGGTGTCTGAGAGGGAAACTCGAACTGGGGTGAAGATGGATTTCGCGGAGGAAGTCGCCATTGAAGGTATTGGAATGATAAGAGAAGAGAACAAAAGAGAGATATTTAGGGGGTTAGGAAGCGCTATCCTAAATGTAAGTAGCATAGCGCTTCGGAAGCGCTATGCAAGCACTTTAAAGCGCTATGGTAGCTTTGGTAACGTTTTTTCCCATAGCGTTTTTTAAAGCGCTATCTAAGACATAACTAAGATAGCGCTTAACTGAAAAAAAAATTAAAAGCGATATTGTAGTGTTTTTTTTTTTTATTTTTTTTTAAAGACAAATAAGCGCTATCCTAGTGCCTACTTGGATAGCTCTTTACAAAAGCGCTATCTAAGTGGCGTTACCTAAGCTAATATTTGTAGTAGTGTACCATTCCATAGGAGGGAAAGTCCAATACACCACCCTGGGCGGAGTCAGTGTTACTTTGGTTTCCTGGATACCCAATCTATTGAGCAAAGCCCCATTATTGTCCTTTGATTTAGGGTTAAAAAATTTTGCAACACATTTGATCCAATGATACATTTTAATGATTACATAGCTGAACGAGCACTCCTTCCCATCATAAAGTTTTCTGTTTCGCTGAATCCAAAGCTCCCATAAAACAAAAAGAGGAGTGAGATGAATGAGGGTACCTGATAAGGTAGATTTGTTCGCCTTCCTAAACCACGCCTTTAACATGGTATAGACTTCAACCGGCCTATGAACGTGAATGTCAAAAATCAGGTCGAAATGTCTCCACACTGTGCAAGCTAATTCACCCTCCAAGAAAAGATGTTTTATGGTTTCCTCCTCAGAATGAACACAACAGCCGCATTTAGAAGCCAACTGAAACCCAATTCTTCTAAATTCATCATCTATGGGAATAGCCCTTTTAATAATTTTCCATGTGAACACTGAAATTTTAGAAGGCAAAAGAGGGTGCCATATCCAATTCCAGAAATCATCAGGTGTCCCTCTACCACCTAGGATTTTACAAACAGAGCTGATAGAGAATATACCATCATTAGTGGGCATCCAAATTCTGGTGTCTCGATCGCCATCATCACCTTTCACTATTAGCCGTAAGGAAGACCAAATATCATTAGTCTCCGCGTCCCCATTCCTTATAAATAGTTCATCCTTAGCCCATTGTTCTTCAAAGAAACTGACGCTACCTCTAGTAATCATCCAGGTGGAATTTTCCACTATGAAATTTTTATGCATCAACAACTCTTTCATGAAAGGTGAGGCCCCAGCTGTAAGCTCCTGCATTCGGATTGGTACCCCTGGCTTAAAATATTTTTTCTTTAAGAAATTTGCCCATAAAGAGTTGGAATGTATCAGGTTCCAAAGGGATTTAACTCGAAAAGCGGTAATAGTGTCGTCCAGACTTCGAACATTTAAGCCACCTTCTTCCATAGTAACACTGATTTTTTGCCATGCAATCCATTTCTGTTTATGTCTTCCTTCATGATCTCCCCAAAAGAAATCTGCAATCAATTTCTGAATAGAATGCAAAACCTTCATAGGAACCACTGTAGCTGCTATAGTGTAAATCGGCATAGACAATAGGACATGTCGGATCAAAGTCAATCTTCCCCCAGGCGACAGCAATCGTGATTTCCAGCCTTGAATTCTATTGTGGATCTTATTAACCAAATCATCATAATAATAAATTCTGCATCTACCTTGATAAATGGGAATTCCAAGGTACATGAACGGGGACTGTTTGTAAGGAAAGCCTGTCCATAATCTGATCATGATAAGTTTTTCGGCACTCACTTTCTCATCAATCATGTACGAACTTTTTGCCGTATTAATTTTCTCTCCTGATGCCCGACAGTATCTATCAATAAACTTCATACACCCCGCAATGGATTTTTTCCTACCATTCAAGAAAACCAGTTAGTCATCAGCATATAAGAGGTGAGTAATCGGGGAGGCCGTCCTTGGAGCATGAAAAAAACCAATTTCCCCTCTACAAAAATCTCGAGAGAGTCCTCTACTTAATACTTCCGCAGCAATGACAAAGAGCAAGGGGGAGAGAGGATCGCCTTGTCTAAGACCCCTGGAAGATCTAAAATACCCGTCATACTTGCCTTGCATCAACACCGAAAATCCACATTGAGTTACACAATTTGAAATCAGATGACATATTCTGTTGTTAAAACCAAATTTACGAGGGACCGCCAAAAGATATCCCCATTCAATTCTGTCATACGCCTTTTCCATATCCAGCTTGAAAATTACATTGTTGCCAATCACTTTTTTGCCAATCTCCCTCATTAATTCTTGTGCCAAGCCAATGTTCTCTGAGATAAGTCTCCCTTGTACAAAAGCCCCCTGCTCTAAAGAAATAATATTTGGGAGTAACTTCCCCAACCTCAAACAAAGGATCTTACTAAAAATTTATAAACCACGTTGCACAGACTGATAGGTCTAAAATCAGAATAAGATATGGGCTCTTCAATTTTAGGAATAAGAGCTAAAAAATTAGAAGAGAAGCTACCTGGCATCGCTTGGCAATCAAAAAATTTCGTCGCGGCTTTCCAAATATCCAGACCAATAATGTCCCAGCATTTGTGAAAGATACCAGCTGTAAAGTCGTCCGGGCCCGGTGCACTATCATGAGGAATGCTAAGAGCTGCTTGTCGAACTTCCTCTAAATTCGGAGACTTCATGATTGATTCACAGTCCGCCTCCCTTATCAAACGCGGAATGCACTCCATGAGTTTTGGATCCTCTTGATATCCTCCTGCTGATAGCAAAGCTTCAAAAAAATTATTCGCTTCTAAAATAATATCTCTCGGATCCGTGATTAAATTCCCTGCCCTGTTATGGATTTTTGATATCGTTCGCCTTTTTTGCTTGGTTTTGACGGAAGCAAATAAAAATTTAGTGCATGCATCTCCTTCTTTGAACTCCTTTTCTCCTGATTTTTGTTGCCAATAAATTTCTTCTCTTACCAGAGCCAGTTTGAGTTCAGCCTGACATCTATTCAGATTAACCATATCATTTGTATCCCAACCCTGCATAAGACTGAATTCTAATCTGGCAATCTCATCCTCCAAACCTCGAATAGTGCTGAAAATGTTGCCAAAAGTTTCTTTATTCCATATTTTCAGAGCTCCTCTAAGGCGCTTAAGTTTCATGGCCACGATAAACATATTCCCAGAACCACCTACCGGAGAGTTCCAGTTTCTGTCCACAAATCCCAAAAAATCATCATGAGTTAACCACATATTTTGGAATCTGAAAGGGGACATACCTGCCCTCTGTGTCAGAGGCAAAGAAAGAAGCAGTGGAGCGTGATCCGAGCACACCGAAGGAGATGATCAACTCGAGAATGCTGCATAAGAATAGACCAGTCTGCATTACCCAAAAAATGATCCAGTCGAGCCCAGGTTCTGTCATCTCCTCTTTGGTTGTTACACCAAGTAAATTTTGGTCCTTCAAACCCACAATCGGTAAGTCCGCAGCTCGAGATAAATCTAGAAAAGTCTGATGTAGCCAGCTGATTATAAGGACGACCGCCTAATTTTTCACCGCCGCCAATGATCCATGCTTCATCCATACCCATTGCAATGTGCTCCATGGCCTCCCATAATGTTCGTCTCTCCTGAACTGAACATTTTGCATATACAAAGGAAGTGAAGAAAGCAATATTGGAGAAAAGGATAGTAATCTTACAATGAATCAATTGATCGGTGCGGAGTAATATGTCCACTTGTAAGTGATTATCCCAGAAAAGCCAAATTTTTCCGCCAACATCCTCATTCGTTGCAAAGCAAGGCAGACTCACTTTGCCTGCAATCTCCATGTGCCTTGACGCTTGGATCATCGGCTCCGCAATGGCAAGCATCTTAACATTATTATCTTTAACCAGCTTTTTTAATCTGCTACGGGTCGCCCGGTTGCCAACTCCCCATGCATTCCAGAACATTATATTATCTATCATTAGGGACACCTGGATTAATCATATTGCGTGTCACTAGCCGGCTCCCCCCCGCGGGTCCATTCTTTGAACTCTTCTTTTTACCTTTCGTCCTCGCTTCATCAGATTGATGACCGGCCTCAACCCTGTTATTAGAAGACGTATTTGCATATGATTCATCATCCGACAAAGCATGATTCCCGAACTCGGTGCATCCTACCTGTAGCTGCAATTGTTGTGCATTAACTGTTTCTTCCGGATCTTGAACGTTGTCGGCATGCATTTTCAGTGGAAGAAAGGTTTCATCTCACTGCGGCTGTTGCAGAGATTGCGTACTCTATTTCAGTGTTGAGCCCTGCCCCTGCTTTCCTAAATCATCCATTGCATTGGTCCCCGGATCCAGCAAAACAAAGTTGTATGTCATTGAAGCAGAATGCGCCAATCTATCCCCTGTTCGTTGCGTCACATTCGCCATGTGTGTATCCCCTGTTGCATGACTCGCTGCAAGCAATCTGTCCGATGTTCTGGGCAGCACAACAGCTCTGTTTGAACCCCCTGTATTTGGCGAAAAAATTGCCTGCGAGGACAGTCGATCTGTGAACATACCTGTGCGGATAGCTGCCTGTGAGGTCAGCTGATCATCTATTTCAGCAAGTTTGGACTTACCATGGTCATTCTCGGAGCTACTGTTGGCCACAAAGGGACCATCCATAGCGGTGCCACTTTAGTAAATCTGTCTTCAGACTTTGCTTCATCACTTTGCTCTGTCGGCCTTGCCATTTTGATTTCCGAGGATGTGTAACCAGCCCCCTTTAAAATGTCTTGTGTATTTTCAGTTTCGGCTTTAGTCCCCCTTGTGTGTTGATCCGCCATCTTATTTGCTTCTTGTGGCTTTGTTTCTGTTTCATTACCCTTGTTTCATTACCCTCTTCAACTCCTTCCGAGTGTTCTTCTGCAAGGGCCCTGAATTTGTTAAGGGATATCACATTGTCAGAGTCTTCTCCCCTTGTCTTCACCTTTGTGTCTTTATCAGATGCACTACTTATCTCAACTCCTTGCAAATTTTTGGCTCCACTAGTGCCTATGAGTCCAGTAGCTTTCATCACTTTTTTGACCACCGGGACATACATTTGTTTCGGCTCTTGAGACTCTTGCAGCCCTTCAACCATAGTTTGTTTTTGCTTGGACTTATCACGAAGTGGCAACTCTTTATCGGGAGCTCCCATAGGAGTTGGTTTTGCATTCTTCCTTCCAATCAATTTTCGACAATAATCTTTCTCATGGCCAATTAAAGAGCAATGGTCACAGTATTTGAATCCAGGATACTCAATTTTCTGCCAATATCCTCCATATTTTGGGCTCTCAAGCCATATCTTATGTAGGAGAGGTTTAGATACTTCCATCTCTACACACATGCGAGCGACCGTTGGACGGGCAAAGTATCTCGTTCCATCATCAATCCGAAGAAAGGTGCCGAAGGAGTTTCCAATCGCCTTCATGATTGCCGGGAGAAAAAAAGCGAAAGGAAGATTAGGAAGTTCAACCCATAAGGGAGCCAATTTCGGGTCCGCCCGTAAACTAAAACCTGGATCCCAACGAAACATTTTATATCGAACTCCTCGAATCGTAAAAGATTATTTGGATAGCACTTTCTTGACCTCATCTTCTGATTGTAAATAAACCAGCACATGCCTAGGATCGATAAGACCCATTATGAAATCTCCGGATATCCCCCAAAATCGATGAATGAAGTCTCGTATCGAATCCAAAGACGGCCTGAAACTGGAGAACTTCATAACTACAATATGATTAGAAACATGAGACTCACCTCTTGCAACATCCGAATCAGATAGCCGCAAAGCCGGACTGCCATCTTTTCGAAATGTCATGGAATCCGTCGGCTTATCGTCCAGGTTATCTGTCATCGCCTTCCCAAGCACCTGCGCAAAGGAAGGCCTAGCAAATTCCTCCTCCTCCTTGCCAGCCACAGGGACAGCCCCCGTGGCTGGCTGAGACACCGCCATGAGGACAATCCGTCTCCACTATCAGACTATAGCCACGCCCTGGATGGTGAAAGACTCCACCCGATTATCAAACCTGCGTCCAAGAGCGGGAAACAGTCCAGGAACAGACCAAGGGCAAGAAAACCAATCCAAACTCGCCGTCCAGGATCAGGAATACCAGGAAAGCAAGTCAGGATCGATCAGGAAAACAAAAATCCAGGAACGACTAGGAAATCAAACTCTGTCTAGGATCAATCAAAACTCGATCAACACTTTGTCCAGGAAATCAACACTATGTCCAGGAACGACTAGGAAATCAAACTCTGTCCAGGATCGATCAACACTCTGTCCAGGAAATCCAGGATCGATCAACACTCTGTCCAGGAAATCAAACAGAGCGTCCCGTAAGCAAGCAGACCAGGCAGCAAAACGACCGTGAAACCAAACCTCCAAGAAAGCAAATCGGCAAGGAAAGCATCCACCCAGAAACTCGTCAGGTTGAAAGAGAGTCGGCGGCTGTAGGGTTTGTGCAAATCGACGATTGAGATGTATTCCCAGGATCTTGGGACGGTTAAGATTGCAAGGAGAAAAATTGGAAAGGAATGCCAAGTTTACCCCTGAAATCGCCTCAGAGCCGAGCTCTTTTTAAGATTGTCTCACAGCCTTCTCTCGAACTCTCGAAACAAACTTTATGATCAGATTTTATCGTTCAAGGTCATTTTCATGTGGCCCTGACCTTAGGTAAGATCTTTTAAAGTTTTATTTGTTGTAGGCAGGAATTGTGCAGTGTTCTTTTGTTTCGTATGGGATAGTCCCATTGGTTTTTTCTTATTTGGGTAAAGTTGTAATGTACCCCAGAAATGTGTAAAACATTTTTTGGTATAATAAAGGTCTGGCATCCCATAGTTGCCCCTCCCCACTGGAGGTTTAATTTAAAAAAAAAATTGGTTTTCTCTTGTGATTGGGTGGCTAAATTCCCCCACTAGAATTTTGAGGGCACACACCCTTTAACTTCACAAAACAAAACCCTAAAATTTTGAAATTTAAAAATTCAATTAAATGTAACTCTATAGTTAACTAATTCAAAATAAAATAAATTAGCTTTATGAAATTTAGGGGTGTTACTAATAGGAAAGTCTCCCAGACCGAGTCCTCAGGAGCAGTTACTTCATGTAATTAGTTATTCCTCAGGAGCAGTTACTTCATGCAATTAGTTATTTTCATTTTGTAAATCGTGTATATATAGGTCTCAAAGCATTAATACAAGTATCCATTAAAAGTTCTTTTCTCTTTATGGTATCAGAGCAGTTTATCTCTAACGAGTAAAGATCCAATTTTTTGTTTTTGTTTCTCATTACTCTGAGATCAACAAAATGTCTAAAAACACTTCTGAAGTATCTTCTCCCAGGCCAACCACAATCTCCTCTGTGCTCAATCATTCCACCTTAATCTCTTTTAATGCAGCAGCACAACTTCCAGTCAAACTCACACATGAAAACTACACTTCATGGAAGGCACAGTGGGACACTCTCTTATACTGCTATGATCTGCTTGGCTTCATCAATTGAACCAAGCCATGCCCTCCATAAACTATACTTGAGAATGATAATTATGTTTCTAACCCAGATTTTTTTCTCTGGATGCGACAGGATAAACTCTTGTTTCATGGGATCATATCTTCTCTCTCTGAAAGAGTCCTCACATGAGCAACCTCTGCCAAATCATCTGCTGAAGCCTGGGATCGCCTTGCCAAAATGTATGCAAATGCCTCTTCCTCTCTCACCAGTCCTTATTGAACGTCTCACAAATATCAGCCGAGGAACCCAGTCAGTAGTTGACTACCTGGGAACCATTCAGACAATAGCAGATGACTTAGCAATGATAGATCAACCTGTTTCAAATGCTCACTTGGTCAACCATGTGCTGAATGGACTCGGGGCAGAGTAGAAGGAGATTTCTGC